>JAODAL010018662.1:0-74154 GCA_025379985.1 Phyllomedusa bahiana | reverse complement strand
TTTAAGAACACAGAAGACATGTAAATATGCCATTTACTGGTCATCTCTGTTTTGGATCAACTCCAGTTTGTTTTTGGCTTTAGCAATACTGATGGATTATTGACTGATTGAAAGCAGACACTGACGGATGAAAGGAAGGGAAAATTAAGGGAGACATCAACGCAAAATTACTGCCGACACCCTCTCCACTCATTCGGGGGGGGGGGCTCTACATATATCAGCATTTAACAGAACAGGTTCTGTCATATTCTGTGATGGTTGAAAGCTCTGGCCTCATGAAGTGACCCCTGCTGTGACGTCCCCTATGTCCCTGGACCTGTGCCGGTCCAGTGACCTACTTCTGTGTTCTTTGACGCTATCGTAGGATCTTAACCCTCAGCTCGTTTTTTTACAGCTGGCGCTGCCATGACTTTATCGGGCTGCATTTCCGCTTCAGTTTTTTGGTCAGTTTTGCCCCCGTAAATGGCCAGGGAATTGAAGAGTGAAGCGATAGTCATGTGCATCTTATACTGAAACACAGCATTGTATGAAGACAAAACCAAGCTCCCTCTGCATATTGAAGCATGGCACAATGTTCTACAGCAACCTACAGGCTCTGTGCAGACAGGAAATAGCTGTTTTTTAACGCGATTCATCCCGAATTAATTCGGGACAAAAATAATTTTGTCGGGAAATTCGGCGAAGTCGGCAAATCGAATTTTTGAGAAATTCGCCCATCTCTAGTCTTGATCATTGTTTCTCAAAACACCTTTGCCATAGGCAAACTTTACCTTATTCCTTACACTCTATCCTTCTTGCAAAATATAAGGGGAGGGAAGGATCTGCTTCTTTATTTTAATATAGTGTCGCCTGCTCACTTGTCAGCGTGCTAACTGCATAGCATGCTGTCTACCTTTGAGTAATATAGCTTATTGCTTCCAGGTTTATATGGTTAGAAATAGTGCAGTGCCCAAGATAGTTTTTGATTTAGATAGCAACACACTTTCCCTAGTCTATATTGAAAAAGAGCTAGAAATAGGGGCAGACATTGTAGCGCCCAAGATAGATTGACATTAAAGAGGTATTCTCGCTACAAAGATCATGTCTCAGATTATGGGGACAGTAAAAATAAGCACTTTTGTAATTGGTTTGCATTACCTTAGTCACTTGGTATAGTAGATATGAGCTTTACTGTGCATCTGTTTTCTATTTCTGCTGCTGCTAGTCGGGACACACCCCCTTTCCTGTGATTGACTAGTTGGGACACGCCCCCAGTTGAATTCTGCCCCTGGACATGACCCCTTCGCTGTGATTGGCTGACTGACATTTCATTAAGCCTGTTGGAATACGCCACCAGACAGGAACCACCCCGGACACGCCCGCTGCACTGTGATTGGCTGCCTGCCCACTCTGTGTTTACTCCCCTCTGAGCTGCTAAAACCAAAAGTGAAACCAGCTATGTGAAAGGGCTGCTGGCTCTATACTCATCTCCCAGCTCTAAGGTGAATGATCTGGCTAATTACTGACTGTTTAACTCATAGATCCCTTCATATAACACAGTCTTATGTCTTGTGTTCCCTCCATATAACCCAGCCAAACAGTCTCTTGCCTGATAACAGAGAGGGAAGAAGGGGGGCAGTGTGCACTCCTCACATGTATTTCATCAGTTCAGGCTGTGTGTATAACTGTTTATAGTACAGCAAGGAGCTTGTGGAACCAGCCTGAAGCTGATGGCTCTGCAGACACATGAGAACACTGCAGGAGGCTGCATGCTCTCCAGAAAACCTTCCTCTTCCCCTGCTTCACACAGAATAATGATGTCACAGCTCTTCAGTGAGGAGAGACACGCCTCCTGGCAGGAGAGATAAAATGCTGAGAGAAGAGACTCGCCCCTGGATTTCAAATTCAATCTCATAGAATTAGCTGAAGAGCACGAACACTACAAACGATAAAACCCCTTTAAGGCAGCAACATACTTCCCTTAGTTTATACAGAAATCTTTAAGAAAGAACAATACAGTTTTGTAAGAGAAAAGTAGCTGTGAGCTAAAGTTTAGTAAAGGGAAGTAGTTGTGTTTAATAATGCTTTTAGTTAAGATTCATCATTACTTAACCCCTTACCGACATTTAACGTACCCATACGTCAAGGTCGGGTAGGAGTTCCCGCAACTTGACGTATAGGTACGTCATGGCGATCTTGCGAGTTCACAAGCAGAGCTCACAATATCGTGGCATGGGACCAGCGGTATATTACCACTGGCATCATGCCACATCACCTATAGTCGGAGTAAGCGCCAGTCACAGAAGATTGACCCTTCGCTATCATGACTTATCATGGTCGCAATAAAGAAGCTGCAGGTAGAAGGAGTTAGCTCCTCCTTTCTGCGATCTTCGCAGTAAGCAGCCCTCTGCGCGGCTACTGGACCACTCACCCGATAGTCTGAATGCTTCACTAAAGCATCCGGGCTGTCTGGTGATTGACAATTGCCATGGAGACCAGTACACAGCAACAATGCTGTGTACTGGTCTGTGTGGGAACAGCGATCTGAAGATCGCTGATACAAATCCCCTATCGGGAAAAGTGAAAAATTGTGAGAAAGTAAAAAAAAAGTTTAAAAAAGTAAAACACAAACGAAAAATAAAATAAAAACATGTACATCGCCCTTTTTCCCTCTACAAATGCCAGTCACTCCAATAATAAATAAAGTACACATATTCAGGATCGTCACATGTGTAATGACCTACCCTATAAATCTGTCATGTTAATTAACCCACAAGGTGAACGCTGTAAGAAAAAAAAACAGTCACAGAATTGCGATTTTTGTTCATGGCAATTTAAACATCAGTTCATCCCACAAAAAAAGCCCTTACACAGCTCCGTATAAAGAAAAATAAAAAAGTTATGGTTATTAGAAGATAGTGATATATAAATATTGTTTTACATAGTAAAAACACTTTTTTTTTTTAAAGAAAAAAAGTACTTCCACATAAATAAACTATATAAATTGGGTATCGCCATAATCATCTCAACCCAGGGAGTAGAACTAACTTCTCACGGATACTGCACGGGGAGTGCTGTTAAAAATAAAAATAAAATACACTACTAGGATTGCAGTATTCTCTTCACCCTGCCTTCCAAAAAATGGATTTTAAACTGACCAAAAATTTCCCCAAAAATTATACCATTAAAAACGTCAACTCATCCCACCAAAAAACAAGCCCCTACACAGCTCAGTACACAGAAAAATAAAAAAAGTTATGGCTCTCAGACTAAAGTGATGCAAAAACATGTTTTTCTTTTTGAACAAAAGTGTTTTTGTTGTGTAAAAGCAGTAAAACATAAAAAATATACAAATTATGTATCTCTGTAATCGTATCAACCTGCAGAGTAAAACTAGCATGTCATTTATACCACTATAACACTACCAAGATTGCTGTATTTTGTTCAAAATGCCTCACAAAAACCTTAATAAAAAGTGATCAAAGCGCCATATGCACTCCATAATGGTACCGATAAAAATATCAACTAATTCCTCAAAAAATCCCATAATCAGCTCCATACACAGAAAAATAAAAAAGTTATGGCTGTCAGACTATGACGACATAAAAACACAATTTTTTATAAGCACATTTCTATTGTGTAAAAGTAATAGAACATAAAAAACTGTATAAAATGTATATAATCCTAATTGATCCACATAGTAAAGTTATCCTGTCATTTGTCCCGCACGGTGAATGCTGTAAACATGAAGCCCAAAAAACTATGGCAGAAATGCATTTTTCCCCCCCCATTTTCATGGCCCAATGCTAAATAAAACAATGGAACACCTGTGCGTCCAAAATGCGTAATACACCCCTAAATGAGATCCATGAGGGGTGTTGAATGGGGTGACTTCTGGAAGGTTTCACCTGTTCTGCTACTTTGGGGGCTTTGCAAATGCGACATGGCACCCACCAAAATCTGTGTTACAAAATCCAAATTGCACTCCCTCCCTTGTACGCCCTGTCATGTGCCCAAACAGCAGTTTACACCCACATATTGTGTATTGCCAAAATTGGAAGAAATTGCGTTACACAATTTGGGATGTTTTTTTCAGGATTCCATGCAAAAAGTAAACATTTTCAGCTAAAATTGCAGATTGTTGAAAAAAAATTTTTTTTTTTCATTTTTAGAGACTATCGCTAAAAGAAAATTGTAAAACAACTGTGGGGTCGATGTACTCACTAAACCCCTGGGTATATTGCTTAAGGGGTGAAGTTTCCAATATTGGGTCTTTTAGGAGTGTTTATTAAGTTTTAGCATCTTAGGATGTCCACAAACCTGAAATGGCGTCCAAATAAAAACGTAATGAAAATGAGACCCCAGAGTTCACTAGGTGCTCCTCCTATTCTGAGGCTTGTGGTTGAGCCAAATATCACACTAAAGCCACATATGGGATATCTCTGAAAATGGCAGAATCATGTTGGGTTTCATTTACCTGGTCACATCTACCGTGCTCCTGTGAATAATGGATAAGAATTGAAAATCTGAAAAAAACCGTGAATATTTGAAATTTCACCTTCACTTTGCTTTAATTTCTGTGAAATACCTAAAGGGTTAACAAACTTCCTAAATACTTTTTTAAATGCTTTAAGAGGTCTAGTTTCTTAGATGGTGCCATTTATGGGGTATCTAACATATAGACCCCTCAAAGCCAATTCTGAACTTGACGGTCCCAAAAAAAAAATCTATTTTTTAATTTTTTTTAAAAATGTAAAAAAACTACTAAGGCGCATGTATGATGGGGCTTTACGCCTTTTTTCCCGTATATGCGTTTCCCGCCTGAACCCCCCGCTTCGGAGCAGGATGTGGGGATAGGGCAGCTTCCCCACTTTCAGCGCGCCCCGCATGAAGGAGCGGGAAAGGGGCCAGGGGTTTTGGGCCGGGGGTTTGTAGGGTTGGGGGGGCGGACCGGCCGCTCGAAAACTCCGGGATGTTGAGGGCGTTTGGGGGGCAAAGCGAGGCGCGTGCAGCTCCGGCAGCTCCAAAGGGCAGCCCTTTTTTTTTTTCTCTAAACCCCCTGGGGCCCGAGGCGAAGTGAACGGATCGGAAATGCGGGGAAACATATAAAAAATCGCGACAGAAATCTGGGCGCTCCGCTCCGTGCAGAGGAGTATATTCCGAAAAAATCGCCTTTATAAAGGGGGGAAAAAACATGTCAAAAAAAAAGAGGTGAACGAAAAAAAACATAATTTAAAAAAAAAAAAATAAACTTTCAAAAATTAGAACGGCGCAATATAAGAATTATGATATTGTAGATTGCCGGGGAAATCATAATTCAAATTCTAAAACCCTATTCTCATTGGTGGGCTAACCGGCCAATCAGAATAACGACAGTGAACCTTTAAAACCCTTGGGGGAAGGATTGCCCAAATCAAAAAAAGGGGGGGAACAGTTAAAAATAAGAAAAAATGCTGAAAAGAGCTGATTGGTTTAAGCAACCGGGGACTTGGCTACTACCCAATCAGAATAGGATGACAGAGACCATTAAAACTTTGGGAACTATTGACCAATCAAAAAAGAGGACAAAGCCCCAAATTTTAAAGTTTATGGAAAAATTTTTAGCCAATCAGAATCCACGCGGAAAATTTAAAAATACAGTAAAAAGACGAAAATCCTGTTTGGGCTGAGCTCGGGGGGCTTGGTTATCCACCCCAATCAGATCGCAAGCTATTTCCCTTTTAGTCTATGGAAGATGGGCGCTCTAAAATTCGGGCTCCGCCGTGGGGCTGAAGTTTAATAAAAAAATTATTTTATTAAAGTAAAACATTTTTCAGAAAAAGACCCGAACCTTCTTTACAAATAAAGCATTTTAAAAAACCCGAACAAAGGGGTTGGGTCCGACCCCCGGCCAAATTAGGAATTGCAAAGAGAGAATTGCCGGGAAAACGTAATTCAATTTATTTAAGCTTTTCTAAATGGTCGGGAAAGAAGCCAGCCAATCGAATGGGAGTAAAAAAGACCCATTATATCCTAGGACAATTTGGACCAATCAGAATGGGAGGACAGGGGCCCCATTCTAACCTATGAAAGTTTAACCAATCAAAAAGGGACGACAAACCCCCTTTATATCTATGGAGAAGTTTGGACAATCAAAATAAAAGGGGGACAGTTCAAAATACAGTAAAAAGACAAAAAAAGAGCTGATTGGGCTGGCTGGGGTGGTTGGCTATCCCACCCCAATTTTCAAGCGCGGGGGGCTACTTCTCCCATTTTGTTATGAGAGATGGGGCTCTGAAAATCTGGCGCTCACCCCGTCGGCATGAAGTATTAAAAAAAAAATTTATTTTTATTAAATGTAAAACATTTCAGAAAAAGGGCCCAATCCTTCTTTACAAATTAAAGCATTTTAAAAACCCGAAAAACCGGTTGGCGCCGAGACCGCGACATAGGGAATTGCAATAGAGAGAATTGCCGGAAAACAGTAATTCAATTTATTTAAGCTATTCTCTTTGGGTCGGCAGAAGCCCCAAATCAGAATAGGAGGACAAAGACCCATTATACCTTGGAAAAAGTTTGGACCAATCAGAATGGGGCGACGTGCCCCTTTCCCCTTGAAGGGAGTTTAACCAACCCAAAAGGACGAAAAGCCCCTTTATACCCTAGGGAAAATTTGGACCAATCAAAATAAAAAGGGGACATTTCAAAATACAGTAAAAAACAAAAGAGCTTTTGGGCTGAGCTCGGTGGCTTGGCTACCCACCAATCAAGCGCGGATTTTCCCCCATTTTTAGTCTAGGGAAATGGCGCTCTGAATCTCGGCGCTCACACCGTGCGGCATGAAAAATTAAATAAAAAAAATTTTTTTTTATTAAATGTAAAACATTATCAGATAAAGACCGAACCCTTTTACAAATAAAGCATTAAAAACCCAAAACAAGCGTTTGTTCCGGACCGGCGCTACAAAGGGAATTGCAAAAGAAATTGGGGGAAAAAATACAGTAATTCAAATTGTTTAAGCTATTCTCATTGGGGGCATAAACCCCAATCAAAATAGGGGAAACAATGTCCTTTATTCCTAGGGAAAAAATTGACCAATCATTTTCAAAGCGGGACATTCAAAAATACAGTAAAAATGCAGAAATGAGCTGATTGTTGAACGGCGGGGGCTCTCCACCCCCCCCCCTTAGCCAATCAAGCGCGGCTACTTTCTCATAGATTCTATGAGGAATGGAAATTTAGCGCGCTCTGTGATTGGGTAAGTTAAAAAAAGGCGCCTTTTTTTGGGGCCAATGGGGGAAACGAGCGCGTCCTATGGGTTTCTAATGCAATTGAAATAAAATGTACATGGCCGAAATCAAAATTATAACACTACAGAAAGGGTCCCGTGTTAAAAAACGAAAGATAATATGGGGGTAACGAAAAAAAATATTAAATCAATCAATCATGTTTATTTCTTATTTTTTGCACCCCTACTATTGATTCTTGGCTAACGAAATAAGAAAAAAACATGATTTTTATTGATTTAATTTTTCTTTCGTTACCCCTATATTATTATTTGTTTTTTTTCAATCGGGGCAAACTGCGTAGTGTTATAATTTTTATTTCCGCCCTGACATTTTTTTTTCGATTCATTAGAAAACCCCTGGGGCGTCGCTCGCTCTCCCATTGGGCCA
The DNA here is from genome assembly GCA_025379985.1 of Phyllomedusa bahiana. Lineage (NCBI taxonomy): Eukaryota > Metazoa > Chordata > Amphibia > Anura > Hylidae > Phyllomedusa > Phyllomedusa bahiana. The sequence continues at coordinate 66,520 of JAODAL010018662.1, read as the reverse complement.
AATAACGGCGCCTCTTTTAACTTAGCCAAACCCCCGACGCGTAAATTTCTTTCCCCCTAGAACTCTTTGAGAAAGTAAAACTCACGCTCTGATTGGTAAGTGGGCGTGCCCCGCCCCTCCAACCAAACATCGTTTCTGCATTTTTACGTATTTTGAATGTCCCGCCTTTGAATATGATTGGTCAATTTTTTCCCATAGGATATAATGGGGACATTTTCCTTCCTATTTGATTGGGCAATTTTCCTCCATAGGTTTTTAAAAGGGGGCATTGTCGTCCCCTTTTTGATTGGTGGTTTATGCCCACCCCAAGGAATAGCAAAACAATTTGAATTACTTATTTCCCCGGGAAAATTTTCTTATTGCAATTCCCTATTAGCGCCGGTCTCGGGGGACAAAGCATTGTTGGGGTTTTTTTAAAGCTTTATTTTTAAAGAAGGGTTCGGCTCTTTATTTATAAATTTTTTCTTTTTTAAAAAATTTTTTTTTTTATTTAAAACTTTATGCCGCATGCGCTGGCCCAGATTTCAGGCCCATCTCTCATAGAATATAATGGGAGATTTCTCGCGCTCTATTGGCTGGGGAACCAAGCCCCCTAAAATCAGCCAATCAGCTCTTTTCGTCTTTTTTACTGTATTTTGAACGTCCCGCCTTGATTTTTTATTTGGGTTTAAAAATTTTCCATAGGATATAATTTAACTTTGTCGCTCAAATTTTGATTGGTTTTTACTCCTTTATAGGTTAAAATGGGGCCCCTGTCGCTCATTCTGATTGGGCCCAAATTCTCCATAGGGTATAAAGGTGCTTTTTCGCTCCTATTTGATTGGCTGGGTTCTGCCGACCAAAGAGAATACTTAAAACAATTTTGAATTACTGTATTTCCCGGGAATTTCTCTATTCAAATTTTATGTGGTTGGTTGGGGACCAACGCTTGTTCGGGGTTTTTTAACTGTTTATTTGTAATGAATTTTGCTTTATTGTAATGTTTAATTTAAAAAAAATAATTTTTTTTTTTTATTCATGCCGCACGGGTGAGGCCGAGATTTCAGAGCGCCCATCTCTCCTAACTATAATGGGAAAGTAGCTCACGCTTGATTTGGGTGGGATAGCCAAGCCACCCTAGCTCAGCCCAAACAGTCTTTTCTGTTTTTTCGTATTTTGAATTTCCGCCGTGAATTCTGATTGGTCTAAATTTTCCATGACTAGAATGGTCTTTTTCGCCCCTTTTCTTTGGCTAGCTAGAGGCCCCGCTTTGCTACCTATCACTCTTTTTACATTTTTACATATTTTTTTAACGTCCCGCCGTGGGGTTTTTGATTTGGTCTAAACTTCTCCAAAGGTAGAATGGGGCTCTGTCGCTCCCATTCTGATTGGTAGCTACCCAAATCTCCTTATTAACCAAACACTCTTTTCAGCATTTTTACTGATTTTGAAAAATATCCCGCCGTGGATTTGATTGGTCTAAACTTCCCATAGGGGTTTTTAAAGGTTCACTGTCGCTCCCATTCTGATTGCCGGGGTTTTGCGACCAAACGAATAGCTTTCAAAATTTTTAATTCTGTATTTCCCGGCAAATTTTCCCAAAATCCCAATTCTTGAATTAGGGTTTGGAAATGATTTTTGTTTTATGTTTTTTTATTTTTTTTTTTTTCGCTTTTTCCTGAGAAAAGTTGAACGCCTTTTTAAAGGCGAATTTTGATTCATACTCCGCACGACATCTGGAATGATTTCTCGCGTTGTGTCTCTCATCGGAACTGTTTTTTGGCCCAGTCACGCACGGGCCAAGTCCCGCACTGCGCCCAAAGTCCCCGCACGTGCCCCACAAACAAAAGGGAGGCGCAAGGAACTTTTTCCCCATTGAGCGCACCGCCCCGGACGGCGAATCTTAGGTGCAGCCCGCCTGCGCCTCTCCCCGCACTGCGCCCCAACCTGGGCCCGGGCGGCGGACTTTTCCCGCATGTATGACCGCGCTACCTCCGGCCCCGAATCATGGGCCCAGCGCCGCACTGCGCCTAGGACCCGCACTGTGCCTAACACACTGGCGAGGCGCGGCGGACTTTACATCTATGTATGAGCGCGCCCCGGCCCCGACATAAATCAGGCGCAGATTCCGCCAGGAAACTGGCGGAAAGGTGCGCCCCGACCCGGCGAGATTCATACATGTTGCCCTAAATTTCTAAGACCCTTGATGTGGTAAAAAAAAGAAAATTAAAAAATGATGCCAATCTACAGTGGACATATGGTAGATGCTAGTTATAAACTATTTTGAATGGAATAACTATCTGTTTTTATATGCGGAAATCTTTAAAAAGAGCAGATTTTTCCAAATTTTCAAGATATTTTGATATTTTTCATAAATAAAAGGATTGTATGGACCAAAATTTCTTACTATCTTAAAGCACAATGTGTCACGAGAAAGCAATCTCTGAATTACATGGATAGGTAAAAGTGTCAAATAGTTATTCTCAAATAAAGTGGCACATGTCAGATTTTAAAAACGGTGCTATGTCAGGAAGGCCAAAACTGGCTCTGGCGCAGGGGGTTAATAGTCAAGCTCTATATCTGTAACTAGAAATCTGTGAACTGGTAGATGTTACTGTGAGTTATTTGCACTATTTTCTTATTTGGAAGTTTGTATAGAGTGTAAAAAGATGGTAAATTAATTCCCAAGGACTGATTTGCACACATTAGAGTATTTTGTATGAGTAGGCTAATGTTGGTTTTAAAAGTGGGGCCTTTCTTAATTAATTGGAATTATAAAAGTTAAGTATTCCCCTCATCCCACATCTGTTCGATCAGATATCTAGAGCTACCTGGTTTTCCAAATTAGACTTACAGGGTGCATATAATTAAATTCGCATAGGTAAGGGAGATGAGTGGAAAACTGTCTTTAATACCCCTGATGGGCACTATGAATATTTAGTGATGCCTTTTGGCTTACGTAATGTACCTGCAGTTTTTCAATACTTTGTTAATGACATCTTCCGAAACCTCATTGGATGCTTTATTATTGTTTATCTGGATGATTTTTGATATTTTCGTCTGACTGGTCTTCCCATGTGGAACATGTGTGCACTATCCTGCAGATTCTTAGGAAGAATCACTTGTATGCAAAACTGGAAAAATGTCTCTTTTGGGTCCAAGAGCTATATTTCCTGGGCTATACCCTTACACCACATGCCTTCCGTATGGATCCCATCAAGGTTTGGGATATTGTGGATTGGGTGCAGCCAAATTCCCTGAAAGCCCCGCAGAGGTTTTTGGGGCTCGCCAATTACTACAGAAAATGTATCCGTATCTTTCATCCATAGCCAAACCTTTGACAGATCTTACTAATAAGGGAGCGAATCTGCGTGAGTGGGAACCTGAAGTTGTTCATGCCTTTGAAACCTTGAAGAGGTGCTTTACTGAAGCCCCTGTTCTGTTTCAACCCAACTCTCACAGCCCCTTATTGTTGAAGTTGATGCTTCTGAGGTAGGAGTGGGCACAGTTCTGTCGCAAGGGCTCCCCTCTCTGACTAACCTTCACCCCTGTGCCTTTTTCTCATGGAAATTCTCCCACACTGAGAGTGCTTCTCGCCATCAAATGGGCATTTAAAGAATGGCGTAACTTTTAGGAGGAACTAGATTTAAAATAACTGTACTCAGGGAGCACAAGAATCTGACTTATCTTGAGTCTGCCAAGAGATTCAATCTCAGACAGGCTAGGTAGGCCCTGTTTTTTTAATCATTACATTTTTATTACGATTTTATCATTACAGAAAGTTACAAGAAACAAAATCAAGATAAAAAAACACGAAACAGTAAAATAACAGTAAAATAACAAGCCATGTAGATTCAGATGCAATGATAAAAAAGGCATGAAAATGTTCACATAAGTCAATTAAAATTTTCCATCCATATTGTGCATGCAACGGCTATTCATGCTGTTGTCAGCATGACGAACTTCCGGTTCCGGGTTATTCATTGTCCAGCGTTTTTAATCATGATTATTTAGTCTGTTTATATTATTATAAGTGTTTAAATGGACAATGTTAATATGTGTGGACATTTAGTATAACATTTTATATGTTTTGTGTTGGCTTTTTATAATATATATGCCGTTCATCTATCATTGGTCCGTCCGTTTACTTCCTGTGTTTTGCTATTTATATCCTGCCTGTTTGATTCTGTGCCATCCCCTTGAAGAAGCGTTAGCGAAACGCGCGTCGGGACAGCACGGAGATCTAGCTGTCACGGCTCTGGCTTTACATTTTTTCCACGGACACCTTCTCCACGGTATGGTAATATGAAGCTACATTGATTGTTGCATTATAATCTTTGATATATCATCCAGGAGGTTGGTTGTTTGTATTAATGCCATAATATTTTTTTATGTGACCCTAGACCTCCGTGCTTGTATATACATTGATTTAGCTGGGTGGTGGTGGTTTTTACATATTTTTCATGTTGTTACATTAGTATGTATGATTAATAAAGTTTTTTGATACATTTTTATATGGGTTCCTCTTTTTTCGGTTATTATTGGTATAGTGGGTAGCTTGCATGTTATTGGTTTTTCTTTTCTTTACATTATCCCGGGTATATACGTTTTTGTATGATAGTTATCTTGAGTCCGCCAAGAGATTCAATCTCAGACAGGCTAGATAGGCCCTGTTTTTTTAATCATTAAATTTTTATTAAGATTTTATCATTACAGAAAGTAACAAGAAACAAAATCAAGATGAAAAAAAAACGGAACAATAAAATAACAAGCCATGTAGATTCAGATGCAATGATAAACAAGGCATGAAAATGTTCACATAAGTCAATTAAAATTTTCCATCCATATTGTGCATATCATTACATGGAAAATAGAAAAGAGTATACAATATACAGTACAAAATAGAACAGCTATTTAGCGTATATCGAGGTAGACCAGATTAACCACTTGTCCAGCCTATTAGGAATCACATGAGGTGGGATTAATAAACATGTCTCGCTGTCAAAGGGTATTTTAACTCTGTTGACAACTTCTTCAAAATTTAAGGGAGAAGCAGATTTCCAATGACGGGCTAAGGTTAGTTGGGCACAATGAGATTGTTTGGATAACTTTTTGGTGAGAATGGAACACTAACTAATGTGAAATAAACGGTAATGAGCAAAGTACTTGAAAGAGCTAAAAAATTTGAGTGAAATATCTTCGGTATGAGTTGTTCAACCTCAGACCATAAGAGTTTGGATATAGGACAGGACCACCACATTTTGTTGAGAGGGGACCCAGCCTGATCCCATTTCTCTGCACATTTAAGAGAGCCCTAGGAACATATGGAAGGGAGCGAACTGGGTAGATACCAACGGGAATGCATTTTTCTTGATAATGCTAAGTGGTTAATACAATTAGAGTGTCTAGAGATTGACACAAGCCACTATCCATCACCATTTCCTCCTAGGGAAACTGGACTTAGCCATTCTCGGGCTTCCCATTTAATTATAGAATCAGGCTTGGACTCATGATCAGTACGCATCAAAGTAGAATAGGCTGCTGATATCCCTAAACTTGCGTTGCTACATGACAATTAAATGGTGGAATGGAGACTAACTAAAAACTGGGTTTTAAGTGAAGAAGAAAGTTGCATCAAATTGGAGATCCATATAAAATTGGAGTATTGGTAGTCATATGTGGAGGCTAAATCATTGAATGTTTTAAAAATATCTCCTGAAAATAGATCCCCAATCAACAAAATGCCTTTAATAATCCAGAGATTAAGAGGGGCGTCCGGAAAAGCTCTGTATAATGTGGACAGAGAGCATCTATCTCTGTTTACATGGACGTAAAATCCCTGTATGACATACTGTTGCCAGGCTTTGACTAAGTGGTGAATTGTCATCAAGCCAAATTGTGAGGATGGTAGTTGTGGGAATCCGCAAAGTATTGCCACTAGATGATCTTTCACTGACCCTGGGTGTACCATGTAATTTTCAATAGATGCCCAATGATGCAGGTGTGGTGTGTTCCAATGGTGTTTGGTGGGTTCTAAAATTGAAGAGATATTGTAGAGCAGCAAGTTCGGTACAGCCATACCCCAATATTGTTTCCAATTCTAAAGGTATTGTCTTTTAAATCTAGGTTTTTTAGACCCCCATATAAACCTTATAAAAAGGGACTGTAATGTTTTTAGTAGCGTGGCAGGGACCAGAAACGTGAGGGCTCTAGAAGTATATAGAAATTTGGGAAGGAGAAGCATTTTGGTTAAATTAATTTTAGCTATCCATGATAGTGAAGCTTGTTGCAAATTAGCTATATCTGTGGACAAGGTTGAGTATAAATCCTCCCAATTAACTTCCACAGTTTTAAGGATGTCAGGGAAGAGTTTTAGACGTAGATAGGTAATACATGAGTCTGACCGGGTAAAATTAAATCGGGATAACCTTAAATTTGTGGAACGGGAACAGTTGATAGGTAAGATCGTAGATTTGGAAATGTTAAGTTTGTAATATGAGATATTTGAGTACAGATGTAGGATAGATTAGAGACTGGCTTTGTGGTTATGTTGACTGACATCTATACCCACTATCAAGGGAGATATTCTGATTACAGAATGCGAATTGAGTTCTATACTAAGTGGGAATGTTGTTTAAAATTCCGAAAACTGTCGAGTTTTTGAACGAAGTCAAATTTGCGGTGATTTTGTTGCGGAACTAAGCGTTTTTTTGGTATTATTGATAAACATGGCTGCAAGACAATGGCGTTACAGGGGGTAAAGAATAGTTTGAAGGCGATTTTATCGGACAAAGTTTAACAGGCAAGGGTTTTTTATGGTGATTCGAAATTTCCATATCATCAAATAATTAATGTTAAAATCTGAGCATCATCATAATAAGGACCCCTTTTTTCGGCGCTTTCCTGTTATTTTTGCGGCAGCAAATTATATTATACAGAATAAGCAGGGTGAGATGTTGTGCGACGTCATTGACTGGGAATGTGGTATAGGTTTTTGCGATTGGCTGGGAAAAATCACATACCATTACTCGATTAACATAGAACAGGCTTTACCTGATTTCAGCCTACAGTGGTTTTCCACACGTCTCATAGGATAGGACCTGCGCTCTGCCTTGGCCAAACAGCCCAGGCGAAATTAGTCCTATTTCTGCACAGAGAAACCCTACTATTAGCTGTGATCCTTCCAATTTAGTTATATTCAGAGATTTGACTATTTATATGGTAGTTAGGTAAGAGAAATTTTAAAGTGAGCATCTACCGGGCTGTAAATTCACGGCGGGAAGAGTCATGGGGGGTCCCCGGCGAACACAAGACAAGCTCTATCTATAAAGAACACTGGAAAAGCTGTCACCAGACTATAGTGTAGACAATGTATGGAATATCTTCTATTATTAACAGTTTGCTATTGAAATATTTCCTGGATATTGGGCAGCCTGAACTTATAAAGTATACACATCATTTCCTAGTAACTGCCGTCTCTTTGTAGGTGCAAAACTCCACAATTTATTATCATATACATTCCAGATATGTTTTCATTTTAATTTTACCCATACTCCTGTGACTGTTTGAATATCCACCCTTGCAGTTTAAATTACAATCAGCAATCTTGCAGTCAGCACAGTTGTTTGTTGCCAAAAATACCGTGTATCATACGAAAACATAACAGTTGACTGTTTTTTTGACTTTTGCGCACCAGCATTGTTCATTTGACGCAGCATCCACTGTAAATCTTAAACAGCAATTCTATATTCACCACAGGTTGAATTAAAGGTCAAAAAATACGTTTAATATACCAAACACATAACATTTTACGTGTTTTTTTTGACTTTTGCAGCACCCACAGTGTTCATTGACGCAGCCTCCCCGAAATGCATAAAACAGCAATTCTATATTCACCACAGGTGAAGTTTGAAAGGTGCAAAAAATAACCGTTTATTATACCAAAACATAAAAGATACGTGTCTTTTTTTTGGGACTTTTTGCCCAGTCCAGACATTTTTGTAGACACCTGCAGTTAAATTTGAAATCCATCAATTAGGTTTTTGATTAGAGGAAAAAAATTTGAGAATAGCTGAGATTTAACAGTCTTAATAAGAGACCTTCCAAAACTATTCATACCTTCTCAAAGTTTTTATATTTCTGCACATGAGCAAAATGCAGGTGGTAAGCGAGCAAAGAGGAGGTGTAGCACATGGAGGAGAGGACGAGAGAAGTTGCTCCTTCCAGTGCTGGCGACAACACGCATCCATCGGCTCGTCAGTCTTGCAGGACCCGTCAGTCTGTCATCGCTGGTCAGGGCCCTGTGAATCTAAGTAACGAACATCGCGCCCACCCCTGTCCTTCATAGGTTTTAATGCAACATGCATCTAGCAGATCATTACCTCCTCGTCCTCGCAGTCCCCACGGCCACAAATGTTCGTCATCACATCATCAGCATCCTGTCCAACATGAAGCAGTTCCCAAATGTCAACCTCGTGTACCCACCACTGTGGATAATCCATTGTCTGCTGCGGACTCTCCTTTGATGACAACATTTGGTTGGGTCAGAAGGACATGTTAAAAAGATCAAAGGTTGCTTATCTGCTCTGACGCCCAGTTACTGATGTGCCACAGGAGAGAGTGAGAACCCGGTCAATCGGCAAAAATCCCGGGCGATCGGCAACGCCTTGCAGTGCCCTTGCTTGTAGCCGCAGCTACTGGATGCAGAAAGTCAGGAACGACCAAGTCTACCTTGTTGATGATGATGATGATGACGACATTTTTGCGGATCCATCCTGGTCCTTTTCCGCAGAATTTGCTTGCGAGCGCTTCATCGATGTACTAGAGGAAGACAATGGGTAGTGTCAATACAGGTCCCACGCCACAAAAAGGGAGAGGGCTCGCAGAAGATCCGCTGATATGAATTCCGCCAGCCAAGGTCAGCGCAACCCCGCTCCTCGCTGTATCGCCGTCAAAAAGGTCCAGACCTCTCAAGCCTGGCCTTCTTGAGTCAAAGCTCTGATTCACCCACGTTGTCATATTGCCGACATGCCGTAAAACAGCAATAAGCAACAAGAACCTCATGGTAACACCACCAACATGTCATAGTCCACATGCACGAATGCATAGTTGAAATGGAGGAACACTTGGCCAAAAAAGGCCGACCGACGCCGGGCCTCCAAACCATTGTCACACCCTCTGTCTCCGCCTCCTCCTCCTCCGCCACCACCATGCTGTTCCTCAGCTGCCCAGTGTTTCTCAAGTCATGATCATGGTTCAGCCTCCGCTTCAGCCTCCACCCGTCGCCCGAGTACCACCAGCACCACCAGAGACCATCCTACCCCTTCTCCTTCCGCACTTGACGACCTGCACGCCGATAACAAAAGCGACAGTCAACATCCAGCCTTCTGTCTTCCAGTTTTGGGAGTCAGAAGAAACCACTACTTAACCCAAACCATCCCAAAGCCAAAAGCCTGAATGTCGCAATTGCCAGCTTTTGGCCTTGAAAATGTTGCCTTTTCCGTCTGTGGACACAGAAGGGTTCCGCCACGTCATGGCCCTGCCGCCTGCCCCCAAATACAATGCCGAGCAGACCCCATTTTCTTTGCCCAGAAAATCCGTCCCCTGCCCTGGCCGAGCCACGTTCATTCTAAAATTTCAAGCGCGTTGTCTGCATCTGTGTCCGAAAACTCCATCTCACAACCGACACATGACTAGTTAAGCATGGGCCAAGGCCGCTATATCTCTGTGACAGCTCAACTGGTGAGCTGGTTGATGTCTCTGGGGTGACGGAGGCTCTCAGGCTCGCGAGCACACTCATTCAAAACCGCAGGGATGGTGCAGGGCTCTTTCTCCCAAGGCCCACTGTGGCATCACGTAACCAGAGACACCAGGCCGTGTTGAAATTATTCTGCCTTGGAGACCGTCCACGGACACGAGGTCAGAGCTGTGACGGCTCTAAGCAACGCGATACCGAAATGCGCTGGCCTGGTGACAGATAACCTTGTGCCAGCATAGGGGTGTGCGATAGCACGGTGCGAAATTCTGCTGGCCAGCCCATAAGATCGGATGCTGAGCAACATCCCTTCCTGGCACATGTCATGAACCTTTGTCGCCAGCTAAATTTCTAAGAGCTAACCCGGGTCTGGAACTGCCTGCTGAAGAAGGCTCGATGTCTGATTCGCACTTCCCCAGATTTCGCACCCCTGCTTCGTCCGCCTGGCAGGTTGCAGCGTCACTCGGCCCTCTCCTGTCAATCCTCTTCATTTTGACGTGCATCACGACGGAATTCCACCCTCGCACATGCTCCAGCGATTGTGGCAGAGTGCAATACCATACGCAGTTACGAAGTGACACAAAGGCCTGACAAGCAAGCGGTGCGACCTCGGGGTGTTGAACCACCGAGAGTGGAGCAGTGAAAGAGCTCTGCACCCATCCGTTGCGCTAGTTTGAAGGAAGCCCTCGACCAAATTGTGCAGTGCGTACCATGCCCTGTCAGCATGAGCATTGTGTGATCTTCGTTTCTGGAGAACGTTCGTTGGACACACTGAAACAACAGTCACGCCACGGACAAAGAGGAGACGAACACAGATGCAGATCACGGAGCCTTTCTCTCCGTCAAATGCACAAGGCCCACAGTTTTCACAATTTCATCGGTCATCTTAGGCAGTGGTTCGGGTCCAGAGCTTATGCAAGTGGCGACATCACTCTCAGGTTTCACTCATCTCAGGCAAGTCAGGGGCTGTGTTTGAAGCTGTGCCGGGAGTCAGCGCAGGAGGAGGCAGGTGGAGGAGAGTATTCCTAGACACCGATGTTACCGACGTCCCCTGCCTTGGAAAGAGGTTGGCGCGAATTTGATGGCGGACATAGGAAGATGAGAAGATCAGTTTGCTAGTGCCCCGTCGACCCAGAGGCTTGATATCAAGGCTCCATCTCTCACATGAGTGCTTGGATTCTCCATTTCCACCAACAATGATCCTCGCATTAAGGCCTTCAAATGAACAACATTTACTGTGGCCCACCCTCCCTGGATACCCGGTAAGCAGAAACTAAACTCGACACTTTCCTTCCACCCTCTCCAAATATAGTTTAAAAATGACAGGAAATGGCAAGACCCTTGCTGATTGATCAACTGGAACATCTTTGCGTCTGCTTCACGTTCCCCAAATGTCACGGTGGAACAACATGCAGCGACGTGTCAGCAGTAAGTCGCAAGTAGGCGAGCGGCAGCAGCAGGCAGGTGTGCGAAGCCTATGGGGACCTCTCAATCTATTTTTCGCACCAACAGCCAACGCATGACAATGCAGGGTACACATCCAACACACAGAGATCAGCTTAAGATCACTGTCACGACTATCTGCTTCCAACACACCGATTATTTTGCATGTGTTCCGACCCAATAACTGCTGGTATCCAAAATGGAAAAAGGGCCCACGGGCTCGTCCCCAAGAGGTGTTGTCCTCCCCAGCAGCCAGCGTCATTTTTGAGGGACCTTCAGAACAGTGGGGGGTCTTTACAGAAAACGCTCCGGCTTTCCACAGAAAATTGGGGATCTTTTTATTTCTCAAGAAAACGGGCAGGATCTTGATGGTTGTGGCCCCAATTGCCGAGTCACCTTTAGTTCCCGGGTCTACTTACATTCCTTTCAAACAGAAATGGTCCTTTAAAAAATTTTTTTTTTAAATGATTTTTCTTACTGAAATTTTTTTATTTTTTTTTTTTCCCCTTTTTTCTCTTTTTGTGTGAGGAACTTAAAAGACAGAAAGGTTTCATGACAACCCTTTTTCCTTTTATCATTATCTTAAAAAATTTTTGCATTGTCAAGGGTTTTTTGGGTCTGTTGCTGTGAATACAGCATAATTAGGTCTTTGGAACAGAAATTGGCTTCTGGGGGGGGCCTTTTTCTCCCCACAATTTTTAAAGGGGTAAAAGTTTTTTTTATAATTTTTTTGGGTCATTGCTTTTGAAATCAGCAAATGGGGTCCTTTAAAAAAATTGTTCAAAAGGGCTTTTCTTCAAAATTTTTAAAGGGGGGTCATTTTAATTTTTTTGGGGCATTGCTTTTAAATCAGCAATAATCAGTCCTTTTAAAAAAATTTTAATGGCATTTCCCCCCCTCACAATTTTTAAAGTGGTAGAAAGTCATTTTTTAATTTTTTTGGGGGATGCTGTAAAAACACAATCTACAGGTCCATTTTAAAAAAAGTTGTTTCAACAGACATTTTTCTTCACAATTGTTCAAGAGTGTGCTCAAGGGTGAAGGTGCTGTCAGAAAACAGGAATAGGTGGACACTGAAATGACACATATTGCAAAATGAAACTTTTTTTTGAGCAAGATCTTACATAGCTATCAATCCCTGTATTGAGAACAACCCATTACTACACTGAAAAAAAGAAAACAGAAGACATGGTGGGATTCCCATCCAATTTCAAAAATGTGTTTTCTAGAATAAAACTACTAAAAACTTGCTTACAAAATCAGCTTGTAAAAAAATTCCCCCTGAATTGTACAAGGGAGGTAAAGAATACTTGACCAATGTAGGTTATTCAGATGACATGGAGTATGGAGGCACACGGGCAGAGAACAAATTACAGATACCATTATCCATCCAGCACGTTGATAAAATTGAGAAGAAGAATAGCCAAGCAAAAGGCACCTAGGTGTAATAATCGTTAACCGCCCATTATTTCCAAGTGAAGCTCAATTGGTCCGCACTCATCAACGGATGGGCAAGCGCTTACGCCAGGTTCTTGACTGTGACTGAGGAAGGCAGAGTTCGCACACCTTCCGGCTTCCCACTCTGCCTTCACCACGACCTGTTTGCTCTTTTTCTTGCTGCGTCTCAGGGCATTTTAACCTTCGTGTTAATAGATTGACCGGACCCAGCCTGGGCTCTGCACCGCACCAACATGTACTTTCGGCCCTGGGATCCATGCTGTGGCACAGGACAGGGACAGTATATAGTTGATCCGGATTCACTAAATCGGTGGTTGAAAGACTCCTTTATCTGGCACTTTTTAACTAGGTCAACAGGTTTAATGGTCATTCTACAGAACAGGACAAGAATATAGTTAGTGTCAGATCAACTAAAAATGTGGTAGAAAGACTCCTTTTTTGCGCACTTTTTAAATGCTGGGGTCATAGCAGTTCGGGCTTCATGCTGCGTTCCAGGACATCAGGGATTATTCCATGTCCATTCAAGTAACCAGAGCTGGTTAAAATCATACGTGCCTTCTGGCACTTTTTAATTGTGGGTGATACAGGGTTAAGGGTCAAGCTGAGTGTACGAAGACACGTGGATAGTGAATGGTCTAGTGACTTTTTTCTACTTTTATAACCTAAGTGTGTGCCAAAGATGATATCACTATCCATTTGTACTGTTTGGATGTTAATTTCAGCATCTCTCACCTTGTTTGGGTGTAATAATGAAGGTGTTGTTGCTCTCCCATAGACTTTAATGGTAATCGCTTATAATCGATGCCTCACTATCGAAAAAACCTTATCGATAGCGGCCGACTATCGACTATCGATCGATCTCGATAGCCAACGCAATCGCTCAACACTAGTAAAGAACTCTGGGAGGAAGATAGAAGTACCCTAAATGACATGTGCAGAGATGAAGCCAATCAGAGACCGGCGGGATTCTGTGACGTCACCACACTATATAAGTCCGGACGCCATGCTCGCTCCTCACACTGCTCTCGTTGTGCCGTGTTGTAGCTGCTGCTGCTCCAGTAGCTCAGATCTCAAACAAAAAAAAAAGAACTTTTATACAGCGATTTTTGAGGGGTGTCACAGCTTTTCTCAGAGGCTGCTTCTCTTACGTTCTAATTTTGATTTCATGGGGAATTGGAATTGATGTCCAGTGTGTGTCCAATTCAGCTGCATATACATTTTAATGCTATCTGCTCAGTTCTGGAGCACATTGAATATCCAAGGGTTATCTAAGCCTGTTTTTCTGTTGTATTCAGTTAAAGAAACAGCGTTTTTTCAATCCAAATACCAGTTAATTTTTGGCTGCTCACTTCATTTGCACAATTTATATCCAAGGACGTGTTTGTGCTATTGTAGTCAGTAAAAGAAAGGTTTTTTTAAATGCCAAAGAAGAAATTTTGCCTATAGCATAATTCATATCCGAAGGTTAATTAAGCGTTTTTCTGCTGTTGTAGTCAGTAAAATACATGTCGTTTTAACACGCCACATAGCTGTTAATTTTTGGCAGCTCATTTCTTTTGTGCAATTTATATCCAAGGATTAATTAAGCGTTTTTCTGCTGTTGTAGTCAGTAAAAGAAACTTTGTTTTTCAAGCCAAAGAAGAAATTTTGCCTGTAGCATAATTCATATCCGAAGGTTAATTGATCGTTTTTCTGCTGTTGTGGTCAGTAAAGTACACGTCGTTTTAACACGCTACATAGCTGATCATTTTTGGCAGCTCATTTCTTTTGCGCAATTTAAATCCAAATGTTAATTAAGCGTTTTTCTGCTGTTGTAGTCAGTAAAATACACGTCGTTTTAACACGCCACATAGTTGTTAATTTTTGACGGCTCAGTTCTTTTGCGCAGTTTTGTATCCAAGGGTTACCCAAGCCTGTTAGTGGGTTCATTTGGTGTCAAATACAGAGTGTGTATTTATCATATACAGATATCTTCATTAAACAGAGACTGTACATTTTAGAACAAACAGTATGTCAGACAGAGAGGTGGAAGGCAGGGGACGTCGCAGCAGGGGTCACTCGGTGAGGCCAGAACTGCCAGTGTCATCTAGCGGCCGTGTGTTGACCAGCAACCCAAGGGTTCTTGATTGGTTGACTAGGTCATCCACTTCCTAACAGATGACATCTGACAACCCCAGCCAAGAGTCGGTGGGAACGTCAGACACAACCCGTTGTTGGCATGGCCCGGGCGTGGGTCAGTGGCCCTCACCTGTCCTCAACCCGCCACTGTCCCATCCGGGTCGCTCAGCCAGTGATCTGCTATGTGGTCTGGGCTCAGCGCCACTATACAGCGTGGATGAACAATTTGAGGAAGACAGTTAGCAGCTACTTGGCAGTGAAGAAATGTGGCCAATATCCCCTGCTTCTTGCAGTAGGCGGCAAAGTATATGTGTGGAAAAAGGCATGGGAGGTCATGTTGTGAAGGGTCAGCCTCTGCAAACCAAGACTGTTGAGGAGAACAGCAGTGAAGATCAAACAATAATCGATGATGATGTAGCCGACTGCACTTGGGAGCCGGGTGAAGAAAGGGCTTCATCATCGTCAGGAGAATAGGGCGTCAGCTTGCCTCTCAGGCAGCGTCACAGTCAGCAAGTGGGTAGTGTGGCCGTGAGTCAACAAGGTAGCAGCAATGCGAGGTCGGGATCCAAGCGGCCACGGGGTAGAAACCCCGCTTCGCAGGTCCAAGAAAATAGAGGCACAGAGGCTCAGCGAGGCAGCGGCGGTAGGAGTCACTCAGTGCGGAGCATTGGCGGTAAAATCAGCTACTTGGCGGTGTGGCAGTTCTTTACTAAGACACCGGAGGAGCCGAATATGGGTATATGTAGAATCTGGTGGCAGAAAGTGAAGCGTGGCCAGGGAGCTAACTTTGCCACCACGGCCCTGCGTCAACACATGCAGCGTCACCATCCGGTGGCCTGGGAGAAATGTGCCTCAGATGTGGTGGTCCATCCTGCCGCCGCAGCAACAGCAGCAGCAGCGCCCAGTGGCACACATGCCATTTCAGTCAGTCAAGGCTCCACCACCTCTGCAGAAGGGAGCTTTTTCTCTTTGCCATCATTTCCCGGTCCAGATGCTCCTGCTCCTCGCTACTCATGGTGCCAGCAGTTGTTCAACGAGGCAATTGCAAAGAGACAACTGTATGCGTCCAACCATCCTAAGGTGCAGAGCTGACCGTGCTCCTGTCCAAGTTGTTGGTACTGCAGTCCCTCCCTTTCCAAATGGTGGACTCTGCACCATTCAGAGAATTAATGGCCTGTGCTGAGCCGAGGTAGAGAGTTCCAAGCCGTAATTTCTTTTCCAAAAAGGCAGTACCAGCCCTTCACAAATATGTCGAACAGAAGGTGGGCCAGTCCTTGAGCTTATCGGTTTGTTCCATGGTGCATGGCAGCGCGGACATGTGCAGCTGTAACTATGGTCAGGGCCTGTACATGTCCTTTATGGCCCACTGGGTGAATGTGCTTCCTGCCCAGCCACACCAACAACTTGGACAGGAGATGCCGCTTTCTCCTCCACGTTGTCAAACTGCTGCTCCTGCGCCAATGTCCGCCTCCTATTACACCACCACCACCATCTCAGCCTCCACAAGTACTGCTCCATCATACCACATGTGTAGGGCACAGCAGTGTCACGCAGTTCTACACCTGGCTTGCCTCGGCGAACGAAGTCACAAAGTGGAGGAACTGCTCCGCGTCATGCAGCAAGAAATTGATGTGTGGCTTTCTCCGCGCCAACTGCAAATCAGACCCATGGTGACAGACAATGGGAGGAACAAGGTGTCTGCGCTGCACCGAGGAGGGATGGTCCATGCGGCATGCATGGCGCACGTGTTCAATCTGTTTGTGAAAAGGTTCCTGAAGTCTTCCACTGATCTTCAGAAGATTCTGAAAATGGCCAGGAAACTGTGCATGCACTTCATCCATTCCTACAAAGCCAGGCACACTCTCCTTGAGTTGCAGGGGCAGAAGGGCCTCCCCTAAAACACACTGATATGCGATGTTTCCACCCGTTGGAATTCCAGCCTGCACATATTGGACCGACTGTGTGAAGAGAGAAAAGCCATTAACGATTTTTTGATCCAGGCAGACAGGAGTACTCCCTGTGTAACTTCGATGTCAGCCAGTGGCAGCTCATGCGTGACACCTGCCGTTTTCTGAGGCCGTTTGAGGAGGTGATGTTATTTGTCAGTCGCTAGGACTACGGGATGAATAACGTCATTCCACTGCTTCATGTCCTGGAACAGATGATGAAAAATCTGTCTGGGCGGGGGACTGGAGACATGGCGACTACATCTCGCAGCCACATGAGTCTGGTGCAGACTGAACTGGAAGAGGATGAGGAGGACATTGGAGCACAAGCATTGTCTGGTGAAATGAGTAGATTTTCTACCCAGATGACAGGAGCCGAGGAGCAGGAGCAGCTGGAGGAGGTAGATGGAGATGAAGAAGACGAGACAGATGACCCACAAGCACTGTGTCAGTATACAGTGGAGATGGAGGCAGGGAGTCCCTCAGAGTCCCTTGTGCAGATGGCCCTCTGCATGCTGATTTGCCTGGCTAGTGACAGCCGAATAGTCACCATCCGGCAGAGGGATGGCTTCTGGCTCTCCACTCTATCGGACCCTTGCTATTGGTCCAAAATGGGAGCCTTTTTTCCAGATGCTAAGAGGGAGGAAAAACTCAAATACTATAGAGAAATCCTCCGTAGTCAGTTGGCCGCTGCCTATGTGCGGCATCGTCCATCCTCTGACAGGTCTGACCGGGGGGTTCCTCAGTGCTCACGTACCACTGCCACGGCTGCTGTGCGAAGGTGGAGGGGTAGGAGAAGTACCAGCTCCATCAGCAGCAACCTAAGTCTGGAGTCGCTGATAAGCAGCTTCCTTCACCCAGCTAGTGAGGAGGGCACTCGCCAGCAGCTGCTGCAGCAGCAGCAGGACCTGGAGCAGACCCTGAACCAACCAACCTGGACAGCACTCTGCCACCCCAGTTAGAAGATCCGCTGGACTACTGGGCAGCCAAACTGCATGTGTAGCCGCAACTTGCCGAGTTTGCAGTGGAGAAGCTGTCCTGCCCGGCCAGTAGTGTGGCATCAGAGCGGATGTTCAGTGCGGTGGGGGCCATCATTACCCCAAGGAGAACCCGCTTGTCCATGGGAAATGGGGAACGACTGACCTTTGTCAAGATGAATCAGGCGTGGATCGGCCAGGATTTCCACGCACCAATGCCTTAGGCGTCAGAATACATCAGCCATGACGCCTCACTCAGACTTTGAGAAATGAGTCTGGGTTCAAACTTCCTGCCTCAGCCACTATTCTGATGCCGCCACCCGCCTGATGCCACACATCTGCTGCCAGTTTCTCCATCTGCCTACCACCATATTTATTAGGGACTGGTATTGCCACCTATCTCCACACTGTGTAATTGTGCCACTCTATGACCTCATGCTGCTGCTGCCGTTGCTGGTGCTGTGGCCTCCACATTGTGTCGTTGTGCCACTCTCTGGTCTCATATTGCTGCTGCTGTTGTTGCTGTTGCGGTCACCTCCACACCGTGTCATTGTGCCACTCTCTGACCTCATGCTGCTGCTGCTGATGCTGCTGCCGTGAACTCCACACTGTGTCATTGTGCCACTCTCTGACCTCATGCTGTTGCTCCTGCCAGCACTGCCACTCTCTGTCATTGTGCCACTCTGTGGCCTACTCCTGTTTTTGCCAACTCCAGAATTTGTCATTTTGCCACTGTCTGACCTCATGCTGCTGCTGTAGCTGCTGCCGTGACCTACACACTCTGTTATTGTGCCACTGTCTGACCTCATGCTGCTGCTGTGGCTGCTACCGTGACCTACACACTCTGTCATTGTGTCACTGTCTAATCTCATGCTGCTGCTGTTGCTCCTGCCATGACCTCCACTGTCTGTCATTGTGCCACTCTGTGGGCTACTCCTGTTTTTGCCATCTTCAGAATGTCATTGTGCCACTCTCAGACCTCATGCTGCTGCTTTTGCTCCTGCCGTGACCTCCAAACTCTGTCATTGTGCTACTCTGTGGGCTACTCCTGTTTTTGCCACCTTCAGAATGTCATTGTGCCACTGTCTGACCTCATGCTGCTGCTGTGGTTGCTGCCTTGACCTACACACTCTGTCATTGTGCCACTGTCTGACCTCATGCTGCTGCTGTTGCTCCTGCCACAACCTCCACACTCTGTCATTGTGCCACTCTGTGGCCTACTACTGTTTTTGCCACCTCCAGAATGTCATTGTGCATTGTCTGACCTCATGCTGTTGCTGGTGTTGATGCCGTGACCTCCACACTCTGTCATTGTGCCACTCTCTGACCTTATGGTGCTGCTGTGGCTCCTGCCGTGACCTCCACACTCTGTCATTGTGCGACTCTGTGGCCTACTACTGTTTTTGCCACCTCCAGAATGTCATTGTGCACTGTCTGACCTCATGCTGCTGCTGTGGCTGCTGCTGTGACCTACACACTGTGTCATTGTGCCACTCTCTGACCTCATGTTGCTGCTGCTGTTGATACAGTGACCTCCACACTGTGTCATTGTGCCACTCTCTGACCTCATGCTGCTGCTGTTGCTCCTGCCGTGACCTCCACACTCTGTCATTGTGCCACTCTGTGGCCTACTCCTGTTTTTGCCACCTCCAGAATGTCATTGTGCCACTCTCTGACCTCATGCTGCTGCTATCATGTATGATAGATAGCATAAATGCTTCTTTAGGGATTTCCACGTAGTGTATTGCCCTTTTTGCAGGAGTGTGCCGCTGGCGGCGGTCTGTGTGTGTACATGTATAATTACATGTGTGCCGCAGCCCTGCCAGTGGCACCCAGGTTTGCATACGTTTTTTCAGAAATGTTTTTGTGTGCAGAAACATACGTTATACTTGGTGTACATTGATTTTAACCTATATGGGAAGGAAGGGGTGCTTCCATTTTGGGTTTCTGTCCCCGCCCACTCTCACAGGCTGTCATAAGAAGGGCAGCTTGCAGGTTGGGTGTTTTTTTATTTTTTCTCTCTGAATAATGGAGGTCGGTTGACCCAGTGAGAGGCCAGATTGGCTCGATTGAGAGGTAAAGATAGCATAGGACTGCCCGATTTTGAGATCACGTTGAAAGTCGTGGGCAGCTTAAACATCTTTTGATCAAAATATGTGAACCGAGAGTCTCAAAGTTTTTTCATGTATGATAGATAGCATAAATGCTTCTTTAGGGATTTCCACGTAGTGTATTGCCTTTTTTGCAGGAGTGTGCCGCTGGCGGCGGTCTGTGTGTGTACATGTATAATTACATGTGTGCCGCAGCCCTGCCAGTGGCACCCAGGTTTGCATACATTTTTTCAGAAATGTTTTTGTGTGCAGAAACATACGTTATACTTGGTGTACATTGATTTTAACCTATATGGGAAGGAAGGGGTGCTTCCATTTTGGGTTTCTGTCCCCGCCCACTCTCACAGGCTGTCATAAGAAGGGCAGCTTGCAGGTTGGGTGTTTTTTTATTTTTTCTCTCTGAATAATGGAGGTCGGTTGACCCAGTGAGAGGCCAGATTGGCTCGATTGAGAGGTAAAGATAGCATAGGACTGCCCGATTTTGAGATCACGTTGAAAGTCGTGGGCAGCTTAAACATCTTTTGATCAAAATATGTGAACCGAGAGTCTCAAAGTTTTTTCATGTATGATAGATAGCATAAATGCTTCTTTAGGGATTTCCACGTAGTGTATTGCTCCTTAAACTCGGCTCACCTAAGCCTCTGAACCTGCAAGCAAGCATATTATTGGCACATCTGACTACAGCTGACAGTGAGGGTCGTTTTAAGCCTTCTCTTACTCCTGGGTGTGCTCTAGAACTGGACTTAGACCTGTAGAAAGAGGCGCCTCTCAGTCTAGCTAACAGCAGTCATTGCTCACATCCACATGCTGCCCTGAGTTGCTGCATACATCCTCCTCATTCAGGCTCCCTCTTAGGAATACTCACCTATGCTGACAGCACAGTGATTAGCAAGGAGGCTTCCTATCTGCCAAATCAGCTCTCATTTTTGGAGTAGGAATTCATTCAGATTTCTCTCAGAAAAGTTTCACATCTCCAATGGAACTAGACACGGTTGCCCACTGTCACCCTTGATCTATGATTTGTGTGCTGAACTTTTAACAGAACACATTCCGAAATCCTCTCTAATCCTCTAATCAAAGGGGTTACCATAAATAACAATGCCCATATGGTGAGCCTATATGCAGATGATATTTTTATCAACCAACAGCCTGATACATCTATTCCTGCATTACTTGCCCTATTGGAATGTTATGCTGATATATGATGCTACAAATTAAACATAACAAAATCTATAC
The DNA here is from genome assembly GCA_025379985.1 of Phyllomedusa bahiana. NCBI lineage: Eukaryota > Metazoa > Chordata > Amphibia > Anura > Hylidae > Phyllomedusa > Phyllomedusa bahiana. The sequence goes on along the minus strand of JAODAL010018662.1, from coordinate 45,498 downwards.
TTCTCTCTATAAATTATCATTCAAGAAATCAGTGCTTCAATATCGGAAGAAATTAGTAGACTTAACCAATTTCCTCTTTCCTGGCTAGCCCACATTACTTTAACTAAGATGCTACTTCTCCCCAGATACTTATATATCTCAAGGTCCTTACCATTTTTATTTCCCTCTCCTATTCTCACTAAACTTCAAAACCAACTGTTGAAACTTATTTGAGGCCCAAAACAACCTAGATTTAAGAACCAATACCTGTATCAAAAGAGTATTCACGGTGGCCTCTCCATCCCAAACCTCCTGCAAAAAAGTATTGCTTTCATACTAGAACCCATATATGTTTAATGGAACTCCAACATTGGTCTCAGATAAAGAACTCCACAATTCCTAGGGGATCCATTAAGGCTCATTTGATCGCCATGCATTGTGGCACACAGAATTTAAATAGTTGACTCTCTCATACAGCATTAGTTTGGCAACAATGAATTGCTCAAAAGCATAACCCTAAAGTATATATAGAGAAACTTATCTGCCCTCTTTCAGTGATTCAAAATGCAGTTCCAGAAGTCTCTATACAACACTGGATAGATATGGGATTGGTGGCAGTAGGGGACCTCTATCACCGGGGACACTTCAAGTTCCTTGACGATCAAATGCAACAATATACTATCCCCCAAAACCAATTCTTTATCTATTTATAAATCAGACATATTATACAATCAGGGCAATGGCCAGATATCCCTCAAACATATTCCCCTTTCCATTATTTCCTCTGGAATAAACAAAGACATACTAAAGGTTTATCAGCAGCATTCCAAACCTTGTACAAAACCAGATTATGCACTAAAATGGGAAACCTAGTTGGCCCAATCCCATACGACAGAAAACTGGCTTAAAGCAGCTAACACTATATTAAAATTTTCAAAATGTGCCAATCATATTCAATTGTCAAGAAAGATCCATCTTCGCTGGTATCTAACCTCAGCCCACATAACACATATTGTATCTATCCTGGATACTCCTATCTGTGTTGGAGACAATGCGGTGCCAAGGGCTCCTTATTACACATGTGGTGGAAATGTCAGCTTATTCAACCACTATGGAAAGAACTAGGAAACCTGCTAATTAACATCTTCAAGTGGAAAATTAATCTCACACCGGATCTAACTATACTAGATCTCAGACATACTACATCCATTTCATGCAGTTCTATCTCATATATGTCCGCTTATTCAACCACTATGGAAAGAGCTAGAAAACCCGCTAATTACATCTTCAAGTTGAAAATTAATCTCACACCGGATCTAGCTATACTAGATCTCAGACATACCACATCCATTTCATGAAGTTCTATCTCATATATTAATAGCTACAAGAAGTACATTAGCTTCACATTAGAAAACAACCATCACTCCATCTATTACAGAAGTTATCAACAGAATAAATTTGCAATACAGCTGTGAGACTAGTTTAGTAATCCCCCCCACACGCCATAGCTAGAGTTAAGAATAATTGGCTTCCTTGAACCATATCCATTTACTATAAGTACAGTTTATCAATCCAGTCACTTTTCGTCTTCGTCTCCAGCTGACTTTCCGGATCCATAATGTCTTCCACAAATCGCTGCTCAAAAAGTACATACCACCTATGAGTCCTCTAAAGGAACCTACCCCTCCTATCCAGGTAGAGGGGATCTAGAGTTTGAAGTTGAGCATATAGTGGATTCCCAAAGAGTCAGAAATGCTCTTCAATATCTTGAACATTGGAAAGGGTATCGGCCAGAGGAGCACACACAGGAGCCTGCCTCCTCGATCCATGCTGATCGTTTAGTGAAGGAATTTCACAAAGAATTCCCTCTGAAGCCTGGTCCAGGGCTTAGAGTCCAGTGGCCTCTCATAAAAGGAGGGTAGGGTACAGTCAGGACTGCGCTACTGGCCCTTTAAGAATTTTGTTGTAGCCTCAGCCAGGGTGCGGATTGGTGCTTAATGGTTAAGCATTTGAGCCAATCCCTGGCTGGGGCGGGGGTTTTAAACCACTTCCTGTGTGCCATTCTCTGCTGGTGATTGCTTTTGTGTCCTAGTTGTCTATTTTGCTCTGCTGTGTTGTTTTGCTTGCTCTCGGATTTTGGCTATGCTTTCTGGTAACTCTCCTGCTCTGTCCTTTGGTATATTATATTCTTCTGGTTTGATCTCAGCCTGTATGACTACTCTTTATTTGTTCTCTGTGTTGTCTGTTTCTTTTTTGTTGTACATTTTGTCTTTTGTCTGTTTAGCAAACATTTTACTAGGTACAGCTCAGGAAGAGGATTGAGTGCAGCGTCGCTCCTTTCGGGGCTGTTTTCCTGCTTAGGGTCAGCCAGGGTGAAATTAGGGTGTCCCTTACATTAGAGTATGCTACTTTGAATATGTTTCACACAGGAGATAAAAGAAATCACTTGCAGGTGATTCAAGTGGTGGTGATTCAGATAATTCAGTCCTTCGTCTGAATGTAATTAGCTTAAGTTAGAGTCAAATTTTTGTGGTTTATCTTCTTCATTCTGCACGAAACAAGTCTGTGATTTCCTCATAACACTTGAGTCATACGTGATTTAGTTCTTGCTTACAAAGTCAATCCATCTCTTGCTAGCTGTAACACAGAGCATTTGTCACAGCTGTCCCAATAGTTTAATCTTTTTTTTCAGCAAGGTGTCTGCAGCCAATGCAAAGGTTGTGCAGACTTGGGAAAAAATTCACTTCTATCTGTTCTTTCTTTGCCAAAATAGAAGCTTTATGACGTTCTTGTGCCAGGTAGTTCAAAGTTAGCAGCAAATCCAGTGTTCTCATTGGTACTAGCAGACACTGTAGACTCTGATGGTTTGGGATATCTCCCCAACCTAAAGGGAAATGAACAGTCTTTTCCAAACTGGATTCATCTCTATACTGGTTGCTGCATGGTTTCTTTGCTATAGAGGGCTCTTTTTTTTTTCTAAAGTGACACTAAAATCTCTCTTCTAAAATGTCTTTCTACGTCTCTTCATGAAGTCTATGTCTATCTTCAATTTTTTCTTTTTATCTTCTTGTACTTTTCAATTCTCACTTTCTAACTACTTGGTATATTCTCTATTTTCTGTGGTTATTCTTTTCTTATTTTTCTTATCTTTGGTGTTTAAATTGGTTCTAGTTTAGATATCTTTTTTTCCCTTTTCTTTTCCCTGTGCAAGACCACCTTAATTAATTTAATGTTTCGCCTATCCTTAATCAGGCAGAGTACTTATCCATTCTTTCATTGTGGCATGCACAGTTACATGTGCTTAGTGCATGCCTGCAGGCACCTGTCAAAGCCTGATACCTCCAATGGGGTTAGTGTTCTCAATCTACCCTACAAACAAATATCCCCACAGTATTTCAATTCTTTCTGTCACGGAAAAATGTGCTTATTTACTCTTAACTAGGGATGAGTGCATTGATTCTAACAAAGTGGAATTCGTTTAAAATTTCAGGAAAATTTGATTCTAAACGAAGGTGAATTTCCTCGCGATTTGTGGTAACGAATCTTAAATTTCCATCAACACATGACGTGACATGGGGCAAAGAACTATGGAAGAAAGAAAGAAATGCTCTAAATCCCATGGCATGCAGCCAATCAGCAGCCAGCCAGCTTCTGTGATGTCACAGCCCTATAAATAGACCAGCCATTTTACATTTTGCCACTTGCCACTGTGTCGCTTATGTACACGGATCTCTCTGCAGCAGCACTAGATTGCACTCTGTGCTAGATACTTCCAATTTTACAGTTACTGGGGTAAAATAACTTTCAACAGAAGATGAACAGAGAAAAAAATTACCTATTTTTTCTATTGATGTCTATGGGCTCCCCGAAGGATCAGATGTTCACCGGTTTTAGCCTCGTAAAACCACCGCAAAACTGATAGTTTTTCTATGCCGAGTAAGTGTAGTCTTCTGCTTTTTTTTAACTGCTCTGTTGTTTGGATCTGTTAAATAAACAGATATTTTGGTTTCCATTGGCATCCGTTTATTTCCATTAAAAATTGATTATTGTTTTAATGTCTGAAATTTGTCTGTGCATTTACAGAAAAAATAAGAAATCCATTTAAAATATTTGTATCTGTTTTCCATTGACCTCACTATTAAAAAAAAAAAAAAAAAAAGGGTCCTTTCTGTTAGATTTTATCTTTTTCATCGATCCAATAACGCAGCATTCCATTTCATTTTTTTGCTGTAAAAAAAAAGAAATCTGGCATATGGGGCCAAAAAACCTGTGAAATCAATGAGTGACTGTTCTTTTCCATTTTTCTCCTTTCAAAACACACTAGAACAATGGTAAAACAAAACATAGATGTGAACAAAGCCTTAAAGCACTCAAACCCAACCAGTTCACGTACAATATGTCCTCCCCACCTATACTGTAAAAAAAAAAGTGGAACATTAAAACATCTTATCACACTGCACACCCTTAAAATGTAGGGTTTTATCATGAGGTAAAATGCCCTGAACTGGTTGCTTGCAACTATCTGCAAGGCGGCCATGCATGAGAATAAGGAGGATGGTGCTTGCGTCTGTCCTCTCCTCCATTTTATTAATTTAGTAATTTTGAAATTTCATCAACGTGGGGGAGGGGGGGCGCCATTTGCCTTTTTAGCCTAGGGTACCAAAGTGCCTTGTCCCGGCCCTGACAGAGTGGCACAATGACATAGTGAGGAGGTGGTAGCAGCAGCTGCATCAGGCCAGAGAGTGGCATAATGACATAATTTTGAGATGGCGGCAGCTAGGTGACATGTTGAGGAGGTGACAGCAGCAGCAGCATCAATCCAGAGAGTGACATGGTGACATATCCTTAAGGTGACAGCACCAGCAGCAGCATGAGGAGACCTAGGGGGGAGGTGGCAGCAGCATCAAAAGGCTACTTAAGGGCCCCAGTAAAGGGTTGGGGAGTGGATACAATCCCCGTTCCCGGGAAAAAGTTTGGAAAGATGGGGGGTTTTAAAAAGGAGCAGCTGGCAGAAGATGTGTGGCTTTAGGTGGGTGGATCTCAAAAGATTTAGCTGAGGGGGGTACCAGAAGAATCCAGATCATTTGTCAAGGTTTGGGTAAAGGCGGCATGGTGATCTAATCTGATGAAAATTAGGAATTGTTGTGTGGAAACCCTGCCCTGCTGGGGGCCCCATGCCAATGGGGGTTTTGTGTCTAAAAACCCCAAACCGTTTCTTGGGCTGGGGTTGTCAGATGTCATTGGGGGGAAATGGATGCCAAGTAAAACCAAATTCAAAAACCCTTTGGGTTAGTGGTCAACACAGGGCCACTGCCCTTTAAAGATGCCCCTGCTGCAATGCCCCTTTTTCTGTGCTGGGGAACCGTGCAAGCTCCAGGAACATTTTTTCCCCACGGGCCCCTCTCATTTTAAAGGGGCCCCTACCCCCTCTCTGTCTGGCAAAAAAAACTGTTTGATAAAAAAATTTACAAAAAACAAACTCTGTTTAAATTTAATGTGTGTATAGGGACAAATACACAAGCTTTTTATTTAAAAGGGTTTTGTTTAGCTTATAAGTGAAAAAATTAACTCTTGGCACAGAGAGAAATATCCCAAAAGTTTGACTGGTGAAAAGGGATGTATGTATGGGGAGAAATCTAAAAGAGGTTCACCACTAGTGTTGAGCATTGGGGGGGGTATCAAGATCAAATCGTTTAGTCAAAATAGTCCCCGCTACCCAAAAAGGTTTTTCGTTTATAAAAGCATCGTTTATGCAGATGCCCAAATTAAAGTCTTTTGGGAGAGAAACAACCCCTTCTTTATTACCCCCTAACAAGGCGGGGGAAGCTAAAATTAACACCCAAAACCCAGTCAAATGGATACGTGAAAAACACCCTTGGCAACACACTTAGGTTATAAAAGTCACGGGAAAAAAAGCCCACAGACCCATTTACAAACCCCTGTCTTTTTTCCACAGCCTGCCCCTTAAACCTGCATAAACCCAAAAATTTTTAAAAATTTGCCAAAAGGGCAGAATATTTAAACCCCTTCATGTTATTTGAATTTGGACTTTTGAATATCCCTGCCCCTGGAACGCAGTTTGACCCCCAAAACCTGCATGCCCCCCACATTTAAAAACTCCGCAAAAAGGAGTTTTTTAAACCACCTTTTTAATTTTTTTTCACGGACATTGACTTACCTTCCGGGCCACAGCAGACCCCAAAACCTGCATAAACCCCCACATTTAAAAAGTCCCGGGAAAAAAAAGGGACCCTTTAAAACTACCATTTTTAGTTGAAAGGACTTTTGGACTTTACCTGCCCCGGGGCCCACAGCATGACCCCCAAAAAACCCTGCATGCCCCCCCCACATTTAAAAAGTCCGGGAAAAAAGGAGTTTTTCCCAACCCACCATTTTAGTTTAAATGGATTTTTGACAATACCGGGCCTGGGCCACACGGGGACCCAGTCCCGGAAAGTTACAGTGGGTCGGTGAGAGCCCGGGGGGCGGGCCCGCCCGTATCATTAACACGCGGTTAAAATCCCCCTGATGACGCGGGAAAACCCAAAAACTGTGGGCTGAAGCTTAGGGGGGAAGGGGAAGTGTGAAACTCCAGCCTTCCCAGAAAACCCCAGTCAATCCCTGGGAAAGGCTTGCCCCCTCCGTATGAGTGTGGCCCAATTTTGAGCTTCATTTGGGGAAATACTGGTGGTTTCGCACCTGTTACCCCCCGGGTTGCCCTTATTTTGGGCATTTTTTTTTTTTTTTTTTTCTAAATTTTACTCAACGGGGCGGGAGGAAAATGGTCTCGGGTATTTTTGTTCTTGCCGGGCTCCAAAACCCCCTTTCCCTTTTTTTAACCTACATCTTGCCCAATTTTCCCCTTTTACCCCCCCTTGTACAATTCAGGGGAAATTTTTTTTAAACAGCTATTTTTGAAACATGAAAAAAAAAAAAAAAAAAATTTTTTTTAGTATTTTTTAATTCTAGAAAAAAACATTTTTAAATAGGATGGAACCCCACCATGTCTTTTTTTTCTTTTTTTTTTCTTGAAAAAAAAGGGGTTGTTCAATACGGGGTTTATAGCTATTTTTTTAAAGATTTTGAAAAACAAGTCTTTTGAAATTTGTGCCCATTAAAAGGGGCCTATATTTTTGTTTCTGACAGCACCATCCCCCTTACCCACTCTTGAAAATTTGGGTGAAAAACCCAAAGGGTTGTTGGGAAAAAAATTTTTTGGGAATTGGGGCCCTGTAGAATTTTGCATTTTCAAGCAAAATGCCCCCAAAAATTAAAAAGCTTTACCCTTGAGCCACGGGGGAAAATTTGGGAAAAGAACAAATGTCGTTGGGGAAACAACTTTTTTTTAAAAGGACCTCTAGAAAACTGATGTACAGAAAAAATGCCCCCAAAAATTAAAGCATGCCCCAGGGCCCATTTTGGACAATTTTTAAGAAAAAATTCTATTAAAAAAAACAACATTTTTTCAAATTCGGACCTGAAAGTATTGTTTGCTTTTCAAAGCAAAATCCCCCAAAAAAGTTCAAAGAAAAACCCTTGACCATTTTTGGTTTAAATTTGTGAAGAACAAATGTCTTTTTAAAACAACATTTTTTTTTAAAATTTAGGACCTGTATATTGGGGAAATTTTTAAAAGCGGGCTGCCCCAAAAAAATTATAAAAATAAACTTCTCACCAAATTTTAAAAAATTTTTGGGGGGAGAAATGCCACTTAAAAACCAAAATTTCTTTTACAAAGGACCATGATTTTTTGGGCTGTACTCACAGCTAATGCCCCCAAAAAAAATTTAAAAATATGACTTCTCACCACTTTTAAAAAATTTGGGGAGGGGGGGAAAACCCAACTTAAAACCACTTTTCCCTTTTCCAAAAGGACCAAAATTATGGGTTTAATCTCACAAAACAGGGCCTCAAAACTATTGAAAAATGCAAAAACTTTTTAAAATAAAAGTGATTTTAAAAGGGAAATAGGGTTTTTTGCCCATAAAACCCTTTGGGCTGTCTTTTACGTTCCTCACAGCAAAACCAGAAAAAATGAATTTTTGGAAAGGAGAAAAAAAATTTGAAAGTAAAAAATGATCATTTTAAAAAAAATTTTTCCAAGGGGGCCATTTCTGTTTAAAAGGGGAATGTAAAAGTAGCCCGGCAAAAAATCGATGACCTCGGCAATTGGGGCCACAACATCACCCGAGATCCATGCCGATTCTTCTTGTTTGAAAGTAAAAAACGACCCCACATTATCTGTGGAAAGCTGGATGCTTTTGGGGTCTTTAATATCCTCCGCTGTGCTGGGGTTTCCGCTCAGATTTGACGCGGGCTGCTGGGCAGGACAACCCCTTTCTTAGGCGTGTGACCCCGCTGGGGCCCCATTCCCCTTTTTGGATACCCAGAAGTCTTTTGGGGGCCCGGGAAAACCAGGGCAAAAACCCATGGGTTTTGGACGCAGTTTAGTCGGCCCATGATCTTTGTGATTCTGTGTTTTTGGATGTGGGGCCCCTGCATTGCATGCTTTTGGGAGGTGGAAAAACAAAAAAATTCCAGGGTCACCCATTAGGTTTCTGCCACCTTCCCTCTGCCCCCTACGCTATTTGGCCTTACTGCGTCCATCGCTGATGTTGTTCCCCCCGTGACATTTGGGGAACGTGAAGCAAAAGCAACAGAGTCTCCGTTGATCAACGCAAGGTCTCCATTTCCTGCTTTTTAACTCTCGTTTGGGGTGGGGGGAAAGGGGAAAGGGGCTGATTTTTGTTTTTGTACCGGGGACCAGGAGGGTTGCCCCCAGTAACGTTGTTCATTTTGATGGCCTTAATGCGACATCTGTTGGAGGAAATGGGGCTCCAACACTTGTTTAGAGGGTTTGGGGCCTTGATTTCCAAACCTCCCGGGTCAGGGGGATAGCCCAAAATGATCTTCCCCCATCTTCCCCTCCGCCTCAAAATTTGCCCCCAACCTCTTTCCAAGGCAGGGACGGGCGGTAAAATCGGTGGGACTAGGAATACCTCCTCCTCCCCCCGCGCCCCCCGGGGCCGCTTCAACACACCCTGACTTGCCTGAGATGATTTCACCCTAGAGCTGATTTCGCCAACCCTTTCCCCTAGCTCGGACCCCGAACCATTGGGCCCAATGAAGGGCCCATAAAAAATTTTGAAACTGTCGGGGGCCTGTGGGGTTTGAAAGGAGAGAAAGGCCCTGTCCGCACTGTGTCCGGTTTTCCCCCTCCCTTTGCTGGCGGGACCTGTTTTTTTCAGAGTGTTTCCCGACTCGTTTTCCGAACTAAGGGTAACCCCAATGCTTTGCCCAAAAGGGCAATTTTCCGCCCCTTTTACCATTTTGGTGGCTTTTTTCAAAATGGCAAGGATGGGCAGAGCTCTTTCACCTGCCCCACTCTCGGTGGTTCAACACCCCGAGGCCGTACCCCTGCTTGTCAGGCCAAGTGTCCTTTGTACTGCGAATGGCATTGCCCCTGCTGCCACAATCGGGTGGAGTATGTGGAGGGTGGAATTTCCCGCGGTTTTTGCCAAGGGCAACAATGAACGGTTGATGGGGAAGCCGAGCCCGACGTGCAACGCAGCCAGGCGGGACGAAACAGGGGTGGGAACGGCGGAAGTGCCCTTTTTCAGGGAGGCAGTCCAACCCGGGTAGTCTTTTGAAATTTCTGGACGACAAAAGGGTTTTTTGACATTTGCCAGGCAAGGGGGGTGGGTTCAGGGCCCACCATCCTTTAAAGGGGGGCCAGGGAGATTTCGCCCGTTTTTCGCACACCACCTTTCCCCCGGGCCCCTAGGTTTTTGTCACCCAGCCAGCCACGGTTCCCCGTTGCTTAGAGCCGTCCACACTCCTGACCTGTGTGTGGGAAAGGGGCCCCCAAGGCAGATTAATTTCAACACGGCCCGGGTTTTCTCTTGGGGACGTTATGCCAAGAGGACCTTGGGGGGGAAAAAGCCCTTTCACCATCCCTGCGGTTTTTAAGAGCTGCGCCGAGCCTGAGAGGGCCCCCCGTCACCCCCCGAGACATCCACCCAGCTCACCCAGTGAGTGTCACCCGAATTTTTGCGGCCCCTTTGGCCCTGCTTTTTTTTGCCATGTGTCGGTTTGGGGAGATGGACTTTTTTCCCGGGCAAGATGGGAGACAACGCGCTTGAAATTTTTTTGGTGACCGTGGCTGGCCAGGGCAGGGGCGGCTTTTCTGGGAAAGAAATGCCTGGGTCGGGGAAACTGGTATTGGGGGGGAGGCGAGGGCCATGACGTGGGGGAACCCATCTGTGTCCAAACCCAAAATGGGAAAAGGGAACATTTCCCAAAGGGCCCAAAAGGGCCCGGAAAAGCCGGGCATTCAGGGTTTTGGGGTTTGGGATGGTTTGGGTTAAAATGGTTTTTTTTCTGCCCCCCCCTGGAAGACAGAAAACTGGCTGATAGAATTGGGCCCCTGTGCTGTTCATGTCGTCAAAAATGGGGGAAGGTTGGGGGGGTAGGATGGGGGCTTGGTGGGGCTGGTGGTTAATTTTGGGGGACGGGGGAGGGTGAAACGGGGCGGGTCCCCGTTTATTACTCTGAAGGGCATGGGGCCAGCCCGAGGGAAAGCTTGGTGGGTGGGGGAGGAGGAGGGAGGCGGAGACAGGGGGTTTTGGGGCAGGGTTGGGGGCCCGGGGTCGTCTTGGGCCCTTTTTTTGGGCCCAAATGTTCCCTTTCCCTTTCAAATCATCAATTTGCTGCATGTGAATAGACATGTTGGGGGGTGGTTAACCAATTAAAGGGTTCTTGCCTCTACTTATGCGTTTTTTCGGCAAAGGCGGCATAAAGACATCGGGGGTGAATCAGAGGTTGTCAAAGGGAAGGCCCCGGGTTAAAAGGTCCTGGGCCTTTTTGGGCGGCGATAAGCGAGGGGGCGGGGGTTTGGGGCTTGGGCCCGGGGTTTGGGGAATCATATCCGGATTCGCAACCGCCCCCTCCCTTTTTGTGGGGGGAACCCCTATTGACACACCCCCTCGTCTTTTCCCCCTGTCCACTGATGAAGCGCTCGCAAACAAAATTTTGGGGGAAAAAAACCAGGATGGATTTCCCCAAAGTGTCATCTCATCATCATCAAACACAGGTGACCCTTTGGGGGCCTGACTTTTGCATCCAGAAACTGGGGCACAACCGACCCCCCGGGACTTTTGCCGATTGACCGGATTCCTTCACCCCCCTTGTTGGGATCAGTAAAATGGGATCAGAGCAGACTAAAAACTTTCCCCTTGATCTTTTAACATGCCTTCTGCCCCAACCGCATTTTGTCTTTAAAGAGGTCTTCAACAATGGTTTTCCCCAGTGGTGGGTCCCCGATTTTAATTTTGGGGCCCCGCTTCTGTTGGAGGATGGCTGATGGCTGATACGACATTTTTTGGCCGTGCTGCGAGGAAAGAGGAAAGGGAAGACTGCCCCGATGCAGGGGCATTAACCATGAAGGGGCAGATTGGGAACGATGTTCGGGGGCTTAAAAATTCACAGGGTTCTGAAAACCAGCGTTACAGGGCCGGGCGGTCCTGCAACTGACGTCCCCCTGGCATGCGTGTTTTTCCCCCCCCCCCCCCCCCCCAGCACTGGGAAAGGGGCACCTTCTCTCGTTCCTTTTACCTCCCTGTGCTACCCCCCCCCTTGCTCGCTTTTTCCACCTGCATTTCGTCCATGTTCAGGGAAAAATTTAAAAAAAGATAAGGTTTGGGAAAAGTTTTTGGGAAAATCTTTATTAAAAGATGGCAAATAAAAGCTTTTTCTCAAATCCCCCTAAAACAAAAAAAAATTTTCTGGGTTCAATTTAAGCAAGGTGTCTATCAACAAATTGGGCTGGGGAAAAGTCCAAAAAACACTATCTGTTATTTTTTGGTTAAAAACGGTTTTTTTGCACCTTTCAATTCCCCTGTGGTGAATATAAATTGCTGTTTTAAAGATTTACGTAGATGCGCGTAATAAACAATGCGGGGTGTGCAAAAGTCAAAAAACACGTAATTTTATGTTTGGTTAATAAACGATATTTTTGCCCCTTTCAATTCCCCTTTGGGTGAATATAGAATTGCTGTTTAAGATTAGTAGATGCTGCGTCAATGAACAATGCTGGGTTGCAAAAGTCAAAAAACCAAACTGTTATTTTTGGGTTAAAAATAAACATTTTTTTGCACCTTTCAATTCACCGTGGTAATTAGAATTGCTTTTTTAAAGATTTAAGTAGATGCTGGTAAATGAACAAATGCGGGTGTGCAAAAGTCAAAAAACACGTAAACTGTTATATTTTGGTATAATAAACGATTTTTTTTGCACCTTTAAATTCACCTGGGGTAATAAGAATTGCTGTTTTAAGATTTCGAAATTGCTGCGTCATGAAAAATGCTGGGTGGAAAAAAGTCAAAAAACCGAATGTTATGTTTTGTATAATAAACGGTATTTTTTGACCTTTCAATTCACCTGTGGTGAATTAAAATTTGCTTTTTTAGTTTTACGTAGATGCTGCGTCAAGAACAATGCGGGGTGCGCAAATCAAAAAACACGAAAACTGTTATTTTTTGGGGTAAATAAACAGTTTTTTTTGCACTTTAATTTCCCCTGTGGTAAATTAAATTGCTGTTTTAAGATTTACGTAGTGCTGCGTAAATGAACAATGCGGGGTGGAAAAAAGTCAAAAACAGAAAATGTTTTTTTTGGATAAAAAACGATTTTTTTGCACCTTTCAACTCCCCTGTGGTAAATATAGAATTGCTTTTTAAAAATTTTACGTAATGCTGCGCAAGAAAATGTGGGTTGCAAAGTCAAAAACACTAACGTTATTTTTTTGATATAATAATCGGTTTTTCTTGCCCTTTAAATTCCCGTGGTAAATATAAAATTTGCTTTTTTAAGATTTACGTAGCTGGCGCAATAAAAATGCGGGGTGGCAAAAGTCAAAAAACACGAAATTTTATGTTTTGGTAAAAAAAAACGGTATTTTTTGCACCTTTCAATTCACCTGTATTGAAATAGAATTGCTTTTTTAAATTTACGTAGTGCTGCGTCAATAAACTTTTGGGTGCGCAAAATTAAAAAACCGAAAACTGTTTTTTTTGGGTTAATAAACAATTTTTTGCAGCTTTCAATTCACCTGTGGTGAATATAGAATTGCTGTTTTAAGATTTACGTAGATGCTGCGTCAATGAACAGTGCTGGGTGCGCAAAAGTCAAAAACAAGTAACTTTTATTTTTTGGTATAATAAACGATATTTTTTTGCACCTTTCAATTCACCTGTGGTGAATATAGAATTGCTGTTTTAAGATTTACGTAGATGCTGCGTCAATGAACAATGCTGGGTGTGCAAAAGTCAAAAAACACGTAACTGTGATGTTTTCGTACGATACACGGAATTTTTGGCAACAAACAACCTGTGCTGACTACAAGATTGCTGGATTGTAATTTAACTGCAAGGTGGATATATCAACAGTCACAGGTGTAATGGGTAAAATTGAAAATGAACACCTATCTGAAATGTATACTGATAATAAAAGTGGAGTTTTGCAGCTAACAAAGAGACCTGCAGTTACTAGAAATGATGTGTATCCAATATAAGTTCAGGCTGCCCAATATCCAGGAAATATTCAATAGCAAACTGTTAATAATAAAGATAGTCCACTACAATGTCTACACTAAGTCTTGGTGAACTTTATCCAGTGTTCTTTATAGATAGAGCTTGTCTGTGTTCGCCCGGGGGGACCCCCCCCTGCTTCCACCGCCGTGAATTTACAACGGTAGATGCTGCTTTAAAATTCTCTAGCTAACTACTTAAAATCTTCAAATCTCTAATCTAACTAAATTGGAAGGATCACAGCTAATAGTAGAGGTTTCTATGTGCAGAAATAGACTAATTTCGCTGAGCTGTTTGTCCACAGGCAGAGCGCAGGTCCTATCCCTATGAGACGCTGAGAGACACTGAGGCTGAAACAGGAAACGCTGTTCTATGTAAAACGAGGTCATGTGTTTTTTTCCAGCCAATCGCAACCATACACATCCCAGTCATGACGTCGCACACACATCTCACCCTGCTCTATTCTGTAATCTGATTTGCTGGCCGCCAAAATTACAGGAAGCGCCGAAAAAGGCGCGATCTTAATAGATGATGCACAGATTTTAACCTTAATTATCGCATGATCTGGTAATTTCGATCACCATAAAAACCTTGCCGATTTCAACTTTGTCGATAAAAATCGCTCAACACTAGACATGAGGAATGCACACAGCACACTGACTTATGACAGGACTGCTCGGGACGTTGCTCGCTGCACCATCATGAAAAAGCTGACTGGCTCACCTCCGCTCAATAAGTAAATTACTGCCTGTGACTCTGTCCTTGCTGTTCTTTTCTTCCTGCTCCGGCTCCAGGACTTTGTCTCCTCTCACTTGCTATTGTCGCCTCCTCTGATGCGGTGATGCTCCGCAGAAGACAGTGCCGCGCAAGAGGGAAGGGGCGTGTGCGTGACAGAGGATGCCAACCCACCAGCAGTGACTGACGTCAGGAGGCTGCTGTATAGCAATCCGAGCTATTCCTGCAGCCTTGATCAGAGTGAGGAGAGGTTATGTTTGAACGTATATGCGCTCCCATATAGTCTGGCAGAGGTGGCGCCCTAGGCCATGGCCTACTTCCGCCTACCCATCGTCACGGCCCTGCACTCTGTGGCCTACTCATGTTGCCGCCACCTCCACAATCTGTCATTGTGCCACTCTGTGGCCTTCTAATGCTGCTGCCACCTCCACAATCTGTCATTGTTCCACTCTGTGGCCTACTCATGCTGCTGCTAACTGACCACTCTCTTATTCGACCCCCCTGTGGTTTCCTAGTGCTGATTCCACCCTCCGCCAATCTGACGTTGCCACTATGTTTGGTTTTCCCCTTCTTTTAATCTGTCAGAAGTAATGAAAAGGACAAACACAACCGATTGTGTCTTCAGAGAAGCCGTAAGGCCAGTATGACATGGTCCTTTGAGCGCCCCCCGAAAGAGTAAATAGGGTGTCGTCAGTAGTTTTGCGTTGTAAAAGAAGTGTGCTCTTTTACGCTATAGGAGTATCTTGGCCCTCTGCTCGGTTCTTTCTCGCTGGCGCTGACATTATCCTGTCAGGCTGACAGGGTAATGTCAGCGCCAGTGAGAAAGAACCGAGCAGAGGGCCAAGATACCACTATACCATAAAAGAGCACACTCCTTTTACACCGTCATCAGTTATTTGGTCAGTTTTGACCCCGTAACTGCCCAGATAAGTGAAATGTGAAGCGATTCTAAGAGCAGCGCCTGTCATCTGCGTGTCATACTAAATCACAGCATTGTTTCAATACCAAACCATGCTCCTTATGCATATTTCTACATGACACAATGTCCTACAAAACCATGCAGGCTCTCTGCAGCCAGAAAATAGCTGTTTTTTAACGTGATTCGGTGCAAATAAATTCTGAACTAAACAAACTTTGGCGAAAAATTTGTTGAATCGGCCTAATAAAATTTTTGAGAAATTCGCTCATCTCTACTCTTAACTTTCAATAACTTACAAAACCTTTCTTTACACATGCCAAAAACCAATACTTTTAAATACTTTAACGTCTCTCAATTCAACACTGTCAAATTCCCATGGTGTAACACTTCATGGATAGTATCCAATGTCAACTTTTCTAATTCATCCAAAATCATCCCTACTAGTATTTATCTTCTGAGGTTAAAGTGGACTTTAACAATACCTAGTGACTCTTCTTGGTCCTGGCTTCACCAAACACAATACCTGCATAAAATTGTCTAATTAGCCAGTTACTAACAAGTTGTAAAAGCCATTTAAATGAACCTTATCTGCTGGAAGGACATATCCAAAACAGAGCAATATACAGACTCAGGAGGAACAGGGTCTTACATCACTGGCCAGCATTTTGGTCTGTTCATCCTAATTCACTGATCCTCAAGGGTTTTGAGTATATCCTGCCGTCTGCAGTACCACCTGTGGTGCCATGATTTGTTGTTGCTGTAAGTCCGTGACTTGTTGTGCAGGTTTTAAAATTAATGTGTGATTATGCATATGCTAATGAAGAATGACAGCAAAGCAGACAATCTTAATTAATATTTTATTAATTAAATAAAGCAGCCGAGGCAAAATATTCATCATCACAATATTGATTCTCCCTAGCCATGACAAATCTTTCCCATCCCATTTGATGATGTCTCCTTTTAGCATTTGTAACAGGGGAAGGAAGTTGAGCTCAAAAATCCAAGATGGACGAAGGACTCTCTAGTCCACTTAAAGGGGAAGTGTAGTTCCAGATTCCTAACCGTTTGGGCATCCATGGAAGCATTCATAGCTTTACTTTTAGAATAATTCACTTTGAAGTTAATGAATGCATCGAATCTGTCTATAAGGCCATCAGGGCAGGAAGGGACAGACTAGGTTGGATAATGTAAAGCAGTAGGTTGTCCGTAAATGCAGCACATTTGTATTGCGCCCCCATAATAGTGACCCTCTTAATGTCCTCCGTGGCTCTAATGGCTTGCAATAAGTACTCCATGACAATAACATAAAGGATGGGTGAGAGAGGGCATCCCTGCCTAGTTCCATTGTTAATTAAAAAGGAAGCAGAAAGAGAACCATTTATCCCAATTTGGACCGACGGGGCACTATATATAGCAAATATTTTCTGCCTCATCAGGGGGGCAATTCCAACGCCCAACAAAGCGGACTCCAAAATGCCAGCCACCCTTCAAACGCCTTTTCACGTCAATAAAAAAACACAGGGACCCGATGTCCTGCGCTGGGGGATAATTGAAAAGGGTTTTTTTAAATTTTTGTCCCTTCTTCTCAAAGGGGGGACAAATCCTAACTGATCCAGATGAATAAGGTCAGGTAGAAGGTCAGAGAGCCTAAGTGCCAATATTTTAGCATATATTTTTGTGTCTGTGTTGACTCACTGTCACATTTCAAAGGGGTCAGCAGACACTGACAAGTCAAACGCCAGATATTGTGGATCCTCTGGGTCACCATGGCGAGATGGTTAGGTAGGAACCAACATGGACCCCCGGTCTCAAGGGGAGTCAAACCTCAAGGTTAAAGATCCTGATGTGCTATTTTTGGGGTACAGCTGAATGCAAACAAAGACACCGGGTTTCGCAGAAGACAGAGTCCCAGGCAGGTAATTTACTGGTACAAGGGAAAGGTATAGCAAAACGTAGATACGGGAACATAGGAACGGGAAAGCAGTAAAGACACTACAGATTAAATTTTAGGCGGAACTGGTCCTAGGCAAGTAGTAACGGGCATGAGGCAGATAGCAACAGAATCGGGAACACAATATATTTCCCGGGTTTGCTGACCCCCTCATGGGCAGACACAGCAGGACTCCTTTCCCCCCTTCCCACCAGAAACCCAGCTGTGGGTTTAATTTTAAATACAAAAGTACCTAGAGGTAAAACAACAACACAAACAACCCCCAGAGCCGTGTCCGGGTTATCAGGGGGATCTCAAAAACCCCTGCACACAGAGATAACATTAAACCCCTCATGCACACCCCCTCAAACTTCATTACATCCGGACAGGACACCCCCTGCTCACAGGGGAAGAGGAGAGTCAAAGGGTAGCCTGCTCTAATTTAGCCTTACAAACCCCTAATGAATCAAAAGGCAGCACTATAAAGCAGCACTGGACATGACCCAGCACTCCAGAGAGGACCAGGAAAAAGGGGTGCCAGCAATTCAACTTAAAAAAGCAAAAAAGAAAAGCCCAAGAGGGGTCACCAAGGGGGGGCAGCCCCCTCCATACAGGACAGTGTCTTACTGCTCAGCCAGAGCTGCAAACACAGGAAAACACTGAGCTTCTCAACAGAAAATAATCTTCACTACAATCCCTGCGATCTGTAGAATTCTAGATTCCACTACTTTTCCCTAAATTTAAAACACTTAACATAAAAACAGAAAACACCTTGCTGTTTAAATTAAACCCCAGATCATCCACAAACATGGCGCCTGCCCCCCCAAATAAACCAAAGCGGGCAAAGTCTGCACCCCCCCACAGCAATCACAGATCCCAGAGCAGAGGGGGGGGTATCAGGAGGAATGTATTGCACCCTGCCTGCTACTTGTCACCCAAAATCACCTGAAAACCCTTTGGGCGATAAAAGTGGCAAAAATAATTGGTCCGAAATAAAACAATCTCGGAGAAAATGGTGACACTACTATAAACAGATACAGGCTGAAACCGCAGCCAAAAGGGAGCAAATCACGAGCGGACACGTACCAGGCATCGAAGATGACCTTCTGGGGGATAAAAGCACTATGCAAAAGTTAGTCCGAACATATTAAGACAAAAGGGAAAACTAGAAGATCTTGAAAATGATCTAGACGTAAAAATCTCAAAATTTGGGCCCCCAGAGAGAAAATTCCCCAGGTAAACTAACACTATATGTAAAAGGGATCTCCCCCCCAGCATGGAATACTAGGAACTTTCACCTTTTGAAGGGGCCCACCGTTAGGCCCCCAAAGAGAAACGGGGTAAAGGGTCTAATAATAAACCACGTCCCGGGTGATAGTAAAATATTTTGAATTTTAGAGACAAGACGGATTTATTACAAGCTTTCAAAAAAAAAAGGATAAGACCCTTTTTAAAGGACATTCAATCTTGATTTTCGCTGACATTCCGCTGAGGTTTCAAAAAAAGAAGATTTTCCCACAGTGTGTTCCCCCTTTGATGAAAAAAAAAAAAAATTTTTGCACTACAATTTCCCAACTTTGAGAATCTTCTTGCCAAAAGGAAGATCAAAGCCTTTTCAATCTCCAGAGGAAGTTTTGGTTTTATAACAAACACATTGACAAGGCGGGTTAAATAAAAGAACAAGAGCGCAAAATACGGGAAGAGGACGGGGTGGGGAGAAGTTCCCCATCCTCTCCACCACCAAAAAAGCAAGGGGCCTACGACCGAACATCACCACGAGGTCTGAAAACCTTATTCCGCCTTACCCCCAGGTCCGAGGAAACATAATGTTAATGCTTCAGTAATACAGATTTGTGCAATACCCCTACACACAATAGATTTAAAAGGGGGTTCTTTTTTCGGGACTATTTTTCCCTAAAAGCGTTTCTATGTAAATAGCAGGGGTCAAAACTATAGTTAAATCCAACATATTTAATAGTTTTTCTTCCATATTGTAGTTTTTTACGGAAAAATCGGTTTGGGGGGTGCCGGGTCTTTTAAAAAGATGTAACATGGGAAAAAAAGAGAAGCCAGAAATAAGAGGGATAAAAAGGGAAATTGGGAGAGTTTTAGAAAAGAAATTCCTCAAGGTTTTTGTTTTTTCAGATTTGGTTTTGTCAGAGTCCTATTCTTGGCTGTTTTGAGATTTTTGCGGTCTGGTTGAAATATTTAAAATTTTTCCTAAGTGGGATACATTTCTCAATTTGAATAATAAAACATGGATATAAAATAGTATTTGGAATAAAAAGGGGTTAGGGTCCCCACATAAACATGATGATTATAAGGCTTTAAAAACGGCTTAATAAGATATACATTATTACGGGAAACAACTCACAGAAAGGGACTTTGACGGGATGAATAAATTGGGGGTGGGGGAAAAAATTGGTTCTCCAGCTAAAGATGAAAAAGCAGGGGTTTTGGGTTTTTTAATTATAAACAATCGCAAGCTCAGGGGTATCTCAAAGAGTGATAAAGATGGGTAGAATAAATTCATCTTTTTTAGATACCCCATAAATTAGAATTAGTAGTAAACAATAAAAACCAAAAATCCAAACAAAACCCTTTTTTTTAGGGATCTGGAGGAAAAAGTATTAGCTGACACCGAACAGCAATATTAATAGGGGGAACTTTAATTTAGTAATGGATAACAGAGAAGATAGGAAAAGAAAAAATAAGGTTGAATAGAAACCCTTTCAAAAAACATCTTTTTGTCCCATTTTCCAAAAAATGTAGTTAAACGATGTCTGGCCATAAAAAATCCGAGGGGAAGGAATTTTCATTTTATTCACATCCAAAAATCTGCACGCATTGACTATTTTTTTTATCTCCAACGGCTGTTTGGTAAAAAATGAGGGAATATAAAGGATATGGGTTTTTTCAGACCTGCTCCATTAAAAATGTCAATTCAGCCTGACTATCCCAGGGCACGGATATAATTTGGAGGTACCATCATTTTTGACAAAAATGAAGAGTTTTTAAAAAATTGTTACGGGGGTTTGGGGGTGGGATTTTTTCCAAAAAAAACGTGGAGCTAAGTTCCCAATTCTTTCCTTTTCTGGACACGGAAAGGTGGTTTTGAGGGCCAGAAAAGTCTTTTTTAAATCATATAAGAAAAAAAAAAAACTAAAGTAGAGGGAAAATTTATATCATTGAGGAAAAAAAATACACAGATTTCACACAAACCCCTTTTAGCACAAATAAACAAGAGTGGGAGAAAGCAAAAAGGGAAAATTTTTACAATGGGAAAAGAAATTTGGAATCTATTTATAATGATAATATAAACAATTTATTTAAATTTGGTAATAAGGCGGTAAAATTTCTGGGCCCAACTTCTAGGGGAAAATCTAAAAGAACACAAAACCCAAAGGGTGTATGATAAAAAAGGATAATAAAAAAGATCCCCAAATTAATTAAAACAAAATTCTTAAAATTAAAATCAAAGCTTAAAGAAGAACAAATTGGATTTAGATGATGACCGTTTTTGGGGAGTATCTCATTACCTACCCGACCGAAAGAGAGAGAATTTTTTTAATGCCCCAAAATTCAAGAAGAAATAATTTTACAATTAAGAAGTTAAAAAAGGGAAAGGGACCTGGCCCCCAAAGGGGACCCCAGGGGGTTTTTGGTCTATTGGGGGGAGGAAATTTTCTCCCAAAACTAAATGAGGTTTTTAAACAAAATTAAGCCCAAAACGGGAATGATTCCGGAATACAGCCCATATTAAAGTTCTTCAAAAACCAGGTAAAGATCCATTGTTGCCAGGTTCTTACCACCCAATATCACTTAGAACTAAGACTCAGGTAGAAATTGTTAATTCGCATATAACATATTTAGGTATTAAAATTGGAAAAAAGTCTTTACACTTAAAATCAAATTTTTGATCCCCTGTTTCACAGATTCTCCAGAATTAGATAGGTGGCAAAACTTCCACTTTTTCTTTTTGGTAGGGGACACCTAATAAAAATGGGGAGTTTTTGAGGTTTTTGTATCCAATCCAGAAATTGCCCAAATTTTTTTTGAAACACAAAAATATTAAAAGCTACTACAGCTTTCATAGGTTTTTTCTGAATAAAAAAAACCCAGATGGCAATGATAAACTAGTTAGCCAAACATTTGGGGGGACTTCAAATGCCAAAATTAGAGGTTATAATATAGCACGTTGTAAAAAACGTTGGGGGCGGGTTTTTTGGGTTCGAGAATTTTTTCTAAAATTAAAAAAAAAAACAATTTGCTATCCTTGGAAATAAGTCTTTTATTACATAACCTTATAAAAAAACTTCCTAATATTAAAGGCAGTGATATTGAGAGAAGATTTTGTACTGGGAAAAACATCAGAAAAAAAGTTTCATCTCCCAATATATAATAAATATAAGATAAATTGGGAGTTACCGAGTTCACACCCGGAAAGAAAAAAAACTTTTTTAAAATATGGAAAGAAAAGAATATAAATAAATTTTAAAAATCTATTCATGAAAAAGAAGCGTTTTCTCACATGGCAAGAAATTTTAAAGGAAAAATAGACTACCAATAGACAATATTTCCCAAAACTTCAAATCAAAAACTTTTGTAAAACCCAAATTTTAGAAATTGCAAAAGCAGAAGGGGATATAAATTTGATGCGTTATTTGGGTCAAGTTTATCTGGTAAATCTTTTGGGGAATTTATGGGGAGACTTTGAGAAAAAGAAATTGAAGGGGAAAAGAGATACAATTTTCCTTTCCCGGAAAAAGGGAAATTGGAGACAATATGCCTTGGAAAATCCAAAAAAGGTTTAGACAGAGTAAAGAACCCTATCATTAAAGAAAGTTGGGGAGAAATTTTTTAAAATTGCGCATAAAGCAATTTACACCTTGACTCCCCCAAAAAAAATCTCCCCACAACTTAAAGCTGCCCCAAATGTGGTTTGGGGTAAGGCGAACCCAATACATGGATTTTGGAGGGTCCTAAAAAATTAAAACAATACGAAAATGACAAGTTAATACAGAAAATTTGGAAACTGCAATAGAAGAAGACCCCTTTTGGGAACTATTTTCCCTTATGTCAGGTCACTCTGGGGGTGGTCCGGGAACTGGACTTCTTCTGGAAATAAAGGTCTACATATTACCCTTTTGGTAGCAAAAAGTGCATTTTAAGGGACTGGTTCAAGAAAGTAGTCCAATATGGGGGGTTCTCAAACATTGAGAAAATTTTCTTCCTTTATAAATTGGATACAAAAGATCCAAAAGGGCTCAAATTTAAAAAAATTTTTTAAAAATGGAGGAAAATTTTTGGAATTTGCCTTCACCGACCAGGAGTTACCAAGATTTGAAACCTTTTTAATATACCTTTCATCTAAAGGAGAAAATTGCAGTAATTGGAAAAATTTGAAGTTAAAGACAGGGTTGGGAAAAAGTAATTTTTGGGGTTTACGATTTTTTTTTTTTTTTTTTTTGTTCCCCATTTTCCCCCCTTTTGGCCATGGATATATCAGGTGGGGTTTGTCTATTAGCGCAAAGTGACCTTTTAAAGCCAAAAAGGACAAAGATTTCAAATTTCGTTAATTTTTAGTTTAAATTTGATGTTATTCCTTATTTATGATTCACAGTTTAAAAATTTTAAATAAGGACATTTCTCAAAATTCAAAAATACAAAGGGTGTATTTATTCAATGATGTCAATTAATACTATTAGGAATGTTTTGACAATTTTTGTAAATTTTTCTTGCAAATAAAAATTTTTAATAAGAGAAAAAAAAAAAAAAAGGATCACAGGTATCAGGCTGACAGGACGGCAGGTAACAGGAGAATCAGGAATCCGGAAATCAGGCAGACAGAGGTCAGGAGCTCAGATTAATGAACTGACAGGTATCAGGAACACAGGTAGCTGGCTGGCAAGACGGCAGGTAACAGCAGAGGTCAGGATCTCAGATGGATATTAATGAACTGAGAACAGAGGCACTAAGTTAATTATATCACTGGATGCTGTAGCTCATTGGACAGGTAATTGGGACACTGTCCCTTTAAATCCAGACCAACAAGCAAGTGTGTCCTAGAGAGTGCTTGCAGACACAGACAGGAACGTGGGCAGGAGTGAGGAAAGGTGTGTACACACCAAGAAGGAACACGGCAGGGATAAAAACACAGCAGGGACACAGCCATGTCTATGGCTCAGAATGGGGACCGCAGCATGGACCGTGGCACTCACGTTCAAAGCTGCAGTGGACGGTAAGATATGGAGCTTGACATTCAAAATTTAAAAACATTGTTACTCTTTTGCTTGGCACTGTACATTTTTTTTTTTGCAGTGAGGTTCTTTGGTGATTTTATTGATGTTTTTAACTTGACAGTTAGCATTTTAAGAGTTAACCTGTATTATGGAATCTGCAAGAGAGTATATAAGGGTGCTTTCACATGCAGCTAAGTTTTTGGTGCATTTTTTGATGCGATTTTTGGGCAGAAATGTACAGCATTAATTGATTTGCCTTTCTGCACAAAAAACGCATCTGAAAAACACGTCAAAAATGTATCAAAAACTTCTTTGATGCGGTTTTCGGATGTGCTTTTTGTGCAAATTGCACATCAATTAATGCTGTACATTTCTGCACAAAAAAAAAATCCAAAAAACTAGTCAAAAACGCACCATAAAACGCACTGTGTGAAAGCACCCTTAGGGTGCTCTCTCACAATACAGTTTTGGTGCAGTTTTAATTACGCTCCAATTAAACTGCCTTTATTATCAGCAAGCTTCTTTCACTTATCTAAACTGTTTGGAAAGTGAGTAATCTATTATTGTGTCTGTAATCCACAAGAATTGATTACTTACTTGAAACACCTTTCTGAACAATTTAGACAACTGAAGGAAGCTTGCTGGTAATAAAGGCAGTTTAATTGGAGCGTAATTAAAACTGCACCAAAACTGTATTGTGTGAAAGAACCCTATGTTCACACGATGTATTGAGGCACATACAGTACACGGCGCAATTAGAGATGGGCAAATCGATTCTAACAAAGTGGAATTCGTTTAGAATTTCAGGAAAACTTCGGTTCTGCACGAAGCAGAAGTTTATGGTGATTCGTGGGAACGAAGCGTCTTTTTATTAGCAAAATGGCCACGAGCACATGGCGTGACATGAGGCAGAGAACTGTGGGAGGAAGAAAGCAACACCCTCAATGACATGTGCAGACATGAAGCCAATCAGCGACTGGTGGGCTTCTGTGACGTCACAGCCCTATAAATACGGATGCCATCCTCAATCCTCACACTTCTCACAGTCTGTCCTGGCATAATTATCTTGCTGCTGCTGCTGCTATATTCAACGAATTCTAAAACAAACTGTTTTTATCAGCGATTGGGGGGGAAAGACCACCACAAGTCTACCTCAACCAGTGTTCTGTATCTGCTGCTCCATAGAAGTCATTCTAAAAGAAACTGCTTTTATCAGAGACTGGGGCCAAAGCGTTTCACAAGTGGTTCAGTTGTACACATTTAACGCTACCAGCATTATCATTTTGTTTTAGTTTGTGGGGTATTCTCCCTAAAGTCCAGGGTGGGTCTAATTCTGCCCCATAAACGCCTAAATTCAATCTGTTAATTTCTGTGGGGTATTTAATATCCAAGGGCTAATTAAGCCTGTTGTTAGTGTGTTTATTTGGAGTAAAATACAGTGTTTTTTTACCCCCATATACGCCTAAATTTCATCTGTTCATTTCTGTAGGGTATTTAGTATCCAAGGGTTAATTAAGCCTGTTGTTAGTGGATCTATTTGGAGTAAAATACAGTGGTTTCTTTACCCCCATATACGCCTAAATTACATCTGTTCATGTCTGTAGGGTATTTAATATCCAAGGGTTAATTTCTCCTCTTATTTTGTGGGTTAATTTGGAGTAAAATACAGGGTGTGCGTATTTCTGCCACATACAGTACATGCCTGTAATCCATCAACTTCAGACTGGTGGGGGTATTTTAATCTGTGGACAAGAGTTAATTTATTCACTTTTTGTGGAGAATTCTGTGTCAAATCCAGTGTTTGTGTATTTCAGCCCTACATACATCTCAAATCCAGTCTCCTGGGATATTGCTATTTGCGGCAAACAGTTAATTTTTTCATTTATTGTGGTGATTCTGTTAAATGCTGATACATGTAGAGCCCACCACAAAAGAGTGGAGAGGGTGTCATCAGTAATTTTGCATTGACGTCAATCATTTTGCCATTCGTTTGATCTTTCAGTGTCCGCTTTCAGTTGTTCAATAATCCATCATTGCTAAAGCCAAAAAGAAACAGGAGTTGAACCCAAAAATAAGTAAATGGAATATTTGCATGTGTTCTGTGTTTTGTATCCACTCCACAGATTAAAAGAAGGGGAAAACCAAACATAGTGGCAATGTCATAAAGTTGTGGAGGGTGGAAACAGCATTAGAAAACCACAGAGTGGTCGACTGAGAGAGTGCTCATTTGGCAGCAGCATGAGGAGACTTGAGTGGTGAGGTGGCAGCAGCATCAGAAGGCTACATAATGGCACAGTGAAGAGTGGGGAGGTGGGTGGCAATACCAGTCCCTGGTAAAGATGGTGGATGGTAGAAGGAGCAGCTGGCAGCAGATGTGTGGAATTAGGTGGGTGGCAGCATCAGAATAGTAGCTGAGGCAGGTAGCCAAAAGAATCCAGGGTTCAGAGTCTGCTCCAGGTCTGCTGCTGGTGGGTACCTAAATCACTAGGAGGTGAAGAAAGCTGCTCATCAACAACTCTAGACTCAGGTTGCTGCTGATGGAACTGGTACTGCTCGAAACCCTCCATCCCCCAAAACAGCCGTGGCAATGGTACATGAACGCTGATTAACCACCCTGTCAGACCTGCTAGAGGATGGACCATGGCGCAGATAGGCAGCGGCCAACTGACTACATAGGATGTCTCTATAGTACTTGAGTTTGTCCTCTGTCTTGGCAGGTGAAAAAAGGCCCCCATTTGGGACGGGTAACGAGTGTCCAAGAGGGTGGAGAGCCAGAAGTCATCCCTCTGTCGGATGGTGACTATTTAGCTGTCACTAGCCAGGCAAGTCAGCATGCAGCAGGCTATCTGCGCAACTGACTCTGAGGGACTCCCTGCCTCCATCTTCATTGTATACTGCCACAGTGTGTCTGGGTCATCTTCCTCTGTAGAAAAATGCAAGTTGAAACAGCACCGGCCAAAAAATATATGTAATAGTGCACGTCCCAAGGACTGAACCAGGTCCTGAGTTAAATCAATGAAGAAAGGACAGCACAAGTTCAAACTGAAGTGTTCTTTATTCCCACACTTTATTTATAACGCTTTCACAACACCTTGACAACAGATGACGTTCTTACTTTCTTAATGCGCATGCGCAAGTGTGACTGTCTTGCGCAGACGCACTGACATTTTAGAGACGCCGGAGCAGGCTGAGGTTGACACATCCACGCCATGCATTGAGCAACTCGTGACTTGTAATGTATAATAACTCTTTGATTGTTTTCACTTGTGTTTCATCACCAATTACACGTTATTTCAGTACTTATTATGTACATGTAATTTTATATTGACACATATTGATGATGGAGTAAACACACAGTATATTTTATGAAGTTTAATATATCACTGTACTTTGATCACTAGCTATACACATTTTAAGTATAATTGTGAGTTTATTGAATTTGTTATGGTGTAATATTGTTTGTATATTGCACTTCCTTTATATACACGTGTGCACCTTTGTGTGATTGCTTGAGAAAGGCTCTGTTTAGAGCTGAAACGTTGCCTGGGAATAAAGAACACTTCAGTTTGAACTTGTGCTGTCCTTTCTTCATTGGGTCATCTTCCTCGTCTTCCTAATCCTCCGGTTGCTCCTTCTCCTCTCCTGTCACCTGAATAAAAAAAACACTCATTTCACCAGACCCTGCTTATGCTCCAATGTCTTCCTCCTCTAGTTCAGCCCCCACCGGACTCATGTGGCTGTGAGATGTAGTTGCCACATCTCCAGTCCCCTGACCAGACAGATTTTGCAGCATCTGTTCCAGGACATGAAGCAGTGGAATGACGTTATTCATCCCATAGTCCTGGCGACTGACAAAGAACGTGCCCTCCTCAAAGGGCCGGAGCAAACGGCAGATGTCACGCATGAGCTGCCATTGGCTGACATCAAAATTACACAGGGAGTACTCCTGTCCACTTGGATCATCAAAAAATCGTTAATGGCCTTTCTCTGTTCATCAATTTCTCCCTGTTCATCAGTTCATCAGTTTCCCCCTGTTCATCAATTTCCCCCTGTTCATCAATTTCTCCCTGTTCATCATTTCTCCCTGTTCAAAAAATATATATATAATATTTTATATATATATATATATACATATATATATAAATATATATATATATATATATATATATATATATATATGGCGGTGCGACCTTAGAAGATCACATTTCTCCAACACTAGATGTTCTGCAGTAGCTGAGTTCCAAGGTATGGGTTACCAAGTTGCTGCCTGTCAGTGGGGAAGGTCAGCAGTCTGGCAAGGGTAACCAGGAGTTAATTACTCAGGTGGTAATTAGGAGAGTTGCTCAGCTGGATGTCTGTTAAATAGCCTGGTCTTCAGTATACCAGAGGGGGAGTGTGGCTCACAGTCAGTGGAGGACATGTGCAGACCTTTGGCCAGGAGAGTATCCCGAATTCTTCCCCCCTAGGCTTGAGAGAAGCCAGGCCCAAGGGCTATCCTGTACAGTGTGAGTACATGTTTGTGGGGCTGGGTAGTAGACCCAGACCACTGATAGAGAGGGACTCTCTGTACGTTTAGTTAGTGGCTGGACGGCCTAGGATTTATTTTTTATGCTGTACATGTTTTGCTGTGCTGAAGAATAAAGCTGGCGGAGGCCAGACTTCAAGAGAATCCTGTGTCGACTTGCTGTTCCGTTTACCAAAGCGGCGATCCCAGAGCGAGAGTGTCCCCCAAGCCGGGCCAAGATGGTGGCCGAACACGAGTGAACGCTTACATATGGTGGAGGTATGCAATGGGCACATCGGCCTCAGGACTGACACAGTAAATGAAGTGGCGCAGTGGCGCGAGAATTGGTGCATGTGTGGCACAATTGAATGGGCACAAGAGTGCTGAACCAGTGGACTGGTGAATTTTTGCACAGTGTTGGGGCTGCGGGGTTAAGTTAAAGGGCCAGCAGCAAAACCACTACTACTTCTGAAGAGTGACTGTGCGTTGGAAGGACTGGTTTGCTGATCCTGCAAAGCTGCCTAGGATTGCTGCAGCTGCTTTCAAAGGGCCAGACCCTCCCCAGCACAGGGACTGTGTTTGCTGGAAAGAGACTGGTGCTGTCTGAAGTTTTTACCAGCTGGGAAAAGCATGGGTCGCAGGAAGCAACCAAAGTCCTGGAGGGGAGGGCAGGTCATGTATGAGTTAGTGCAGCCTGGGACTACCCGACAAGCAGCACCAGATGACCATAACCAACCAAATTCTTGGTGGGGAGAGCAGGTCATGTGTTTGTTAGTACACCCCAGGACCTCCCAGCAAGCTGTACCTCCCTACCTTAACCAACCAAAGCCCAGGCGGGGCAAAGGCAAGTCCAAAAGAGACCTGGATTCTGTTGTTGCCAGGAGCAACCCATCTCTTCCGCAGACAGGGGCTGGTTTAGGCCAGTATGAGAAACTGCTAGTAAGGACCCTGATAATAGGGGTGGGGGACGAAAACTGTCCGGTGAGATGGACTGCCGGCAACCAGCCTCCAAAGTGCGTCCGGGCAGTGTACCATTTTTGAAAATTCGAACAAAAGCTAGTAAAACGGTGACCATGCTTTGTGAGACTGTTCCTGTTACTAATGACACATCAAATGACACGGTTAAATGTACACATGGATTGTGTGAGGACTTGGCCGGGCTGGACGGAGGTCCAGAGGTGCCGCCAGGCTAGAAGACTCCAGGAAGCAGTTGCCGGACTGTTGGGGTGGGACTGTCAAGTCTGATGGACTCAATGTATTGCATGCTGAGTCGTCTATTGAAAATGTTATTTTTGTGAAAAATGCTCTGTCTGAACAGGGGCTGCCAGTAGCAGTCAGATGTCTGCTGCACCTGTGGGGGATGTGAAGGAAACATCCCCGCCCATGACTGCAGTAAGTCAGTTAGACAGAGCTAATGAGAGAAGTGCCCAGGGAAAGGTGTCCCTGGACAGTAATGAAGTTAGTGTAGATAGTGAACTAGCTTATTTGGAAATGACAGCTCCCGCAGTGGAGCAAACTAGCTCAAGTATGCTCCTAGAGGTTGGGGTTAACAGCGCTAGGAGTACTGTAGAGGATGTGTGTCCTGTGAGAGATAACCAAGAGAAAAGGGTTAACACGATCATCTCCAGGGGAGCTAAGGTGGTTGCCAGTAGCAACAAGGTATCCAATGCTCTTCCGGTGGGGAAAAGTCATGAGTATGAATGCCCCGTAGTTGTAAGTGAAGCACCTGGGTTCCAGATGGTCAATGGGTCTACCACTGATCAGAGCACACTGTGTGAACGTGAGAGTAATGTGCAAGTTGCAGATGCGCCCCCAGTGGTAGCAGTCTGGCAAGGGTAACCAGGAGTTAATTACTCAGGTGGTAGTTAGGAGAGTTGCTCAGCTGGAGGTCTGTTAAATAGCCTGGTCTTCAGTATACCAGAGGGGGAGTGTGGCTCACAGTCAGTGGAGGACATGTGCAGGCCTTTGTCCAGGAGAGTATCCTGAATTCTTCCCCCCTAGGCTTGAGAGAAGCCAGGCCCAAGGGCTATCCTGTACAGTGTGAGTACATGTTTGTGGGGCTGGGTAGTAGACTCATACCAATGATAGAGAGGGACTCTCTGTACGTTTAGTTAGTGGCTGGACGGCCTAGGATTTATTTTGTATGCTGTACATGTTTTGCTGTGTTGAAGAATAAAGCTGGCGGAGGCCAGACTTCAAGAGAATCCTGTGTCGACTTGCTGTTCCGTTTACCAAAGCGGCGATCCCAGAGCGAGAGTGTCCCCCAGGCCGGGCCAAGATGGCGGCCGAACACGAGTGAACGCTTACAATATATGTGTATATATATATATATATATATATATATATATATATATATATATATATCCCTGTTCATATATTTCTGCCTGTTCATATATTTCTCCCTGTTCATCAATTTCCCCCTGTTCATCAATTTCTTTCTGTTCATAAATTTCTGTTTTTCTCTGTTTATAGTTTCTCTGTTCTGTTTAGCTCAAGGAGGGTGTGCTTGGCAGTGTAGAAATGGATAAAGTGAATGCAAAGTTTCCTGTCAAGTTCTCTGAATGGTGCATAGTCCACCACGTGAAAAGAGAGGGACAGCAGTACCACTAACTTGGACAGGAGCATGGTCAGTTTCTGCACTTAGGGATGGCTAGACACATACTGCTGTCTCTTGGCAATCGTTTCGGCGAACGACTGCTGGCACCATGAGTGCTGAGGAGCAAGAGTATCTGTACCGGTAGATGATGTAAAAGACAGGGAGCTGT
This sequence comes from Phyllomedusa bahiana, assembly GCA_025379985.1. Classification (NCBI taxonomy): domain Eukaryota; kingdom Metazoa; phylum Chordata; class Amphibia; order Anura; family Hylidae; genus Phyllomedusa; species Phyllomedusa bahiana. The sequence continues at coordinate 14,838 of JAODAL010018662.1, read as the reverse complement.
CTTCGGCAGAGGTGGTGAAGCTCTGACTGCCTGAAATGGGAGGCGTGCCACTGGGTGATGCGGCTGTTGCGACAGGATGGACCACCACACGGACATGTTTCTCCCAGGCCACTGTATGGTGACACTGCATGATGCAACAAACAAATAAAGTCACTTTGGCTGCTTACCCCATATAACAATGCCGCTTTCCTTCTGTATTACAAATTTCCTCCATTAATTCATAAAGGACGCCGTTCTCTCAACGTGGATAGGATATGGCGCTCGGAATGGCTGCCAGTCAGCACTCCATACAAATCAAAGCAATCCAAACATGGAACTTCCGCACTGACTGACTATTACCGCCGCTGCCACGGTGAGCCCCTGTGCTGCTACTTTCTGGGACCTGCAAAGTGGGTGGTCTAAATTGTGGCTGTTTGGCTCCCAACCTCGCACTGCTGCCACCCTGCTGACTCCCGGCCACAGTAGCGACTTGCAGGCTGTGCCACTCCCTGACATGCAAGCTGCTGCTCTCTACTCTCAATGATAATGATGAAGCCCTTGCTTCCAGGGCCGGGACGATGGGTAGTCGAAGGTAGGCGACCGCCTAGGGCGCCACTTCATCCCAGGCAGAAGGAGCACAATGAAGCATGGAGTGGGCTGAATATTCCATTCTGGGGGCACTTAATGCCTTGTTTAACTAGGGCACGAGAATACCTTGTCCCAACATTGCTTGCTTCACCCGGCTACCAAGAGTGATCGTCTACATCGATTAGTGTTTGCCTGTCACCGCTGTCCTCCTCAATGGTGTCACTGTACAATGCCTGACCGCATGCAACACAACCCCCATGCCACTTTCCTCATCACTACTTGCCCGCTTCTGCAAGAAGCAGAGGATGTCTTCCCCACCTCTTTGCTGCCCACTGTCCTCAAATAGTTCGTTCTCACTGTATAGTGGCGCAGAGGCCACAACACATAGTAGTTCTCTGGCTGTGGGAAGCGAACGGGATAGAGGTGGGCTGAGGACAGGTGAGGGACCCTCACCTGCTCCCGGGCCATGCCAACTAAGAGTTGTGTCTGACAAGCCCACCGACTCTTGGCTGGGGATGTCAGATGTCATCTTGGAGAAAGTGGATGGCTTAGTCAAGCATTCAAGAAGCGTTGGCTTGGTGGTCAACACACGGCTGCTAGATGACACCGGAAACTGTAGCCTCGTGGGGTGACCCCTGTTGTGACGTCCCCTTACTGTGCTGCGACCTGTGCAGTCTCCAGGAACCTACTATTGTGTTCTTTGACGCTATTATAGTATCTTAGCCCTCATCTAGGTTCTTTCTAGCTGGCGCTGACATTACTTTGTCAGGCTGCATTCTCGCTTCAGTTATTTGGTCAATTTTGCCCCTGTAAGTGCCCAGAGAATTGAAGAGTGAAGGGATTCTAAGAGCGGCGGCTGTCATGTCCGTGTCATACTAAAACACAGCATTGTATGAAGACCAAACCACGCTCCCTATGCATATTTGAGCATGGCACAACATTCTGCAACACCCTACAGGCTCTCTGCAGCCAGGAAATAGCTGTTTTTTAACGTGATTCGCCGTGAATAAATTCAGGTCAAAATGATTTTTTGACGGAAAATTTGGCGAACTTGGCAAATCAAATTTTTGAGAAATTCGCCCATCTCTAGCCGCAACACATCATGTCTTTTGGGACCTCACGCTGATTAGCGCATACTACCACGGCGCGTGGGAGCCGGCAGCGCGCCGGCTCCATTGACATTCATTACTCATGGCGCGTATTCACCACAAGTAATTGACATGTCACTTATCTCCCCATGCGTACAATACGATTGTATTGTTCGAGCAGGGAGGGGAGGCGTTATCCATAGTTCTCTATGAGAACTATTGATTAAAGTAATTTCGGTCAGCATCTAGCCCATATTAGAGCTCTAGTATGTGGTGAAATGCGTGCCGAAATTACCCCGTGTGATCATACCCTAAGAGTTTCATAAGCTTTTTCTCATTATGCTTCTATTAAGATCACCTGTTTGAAACGCATCGGCATGTAAGCCAAGGAGCTCTGCTATCTGTCTTCACTTTGTTTGTGTTACCATGATTCAGACTGTGTATCGTCTTTTTTAAAATGAAAGTAAAATAATAAAGTTTTTTAAAATATTTTTCGGGATGGAAATTGGTGTTTTCGCCTATACATATTGGATACAGAGAATTTTCTTGACTCTCATGTCCGATAGATCAATCGGATGAGCCAACCATTATTTTTTGTTTATGAATTCTGAAATAAATCCTGCATATATTGCGTGTGAAAACATTGAACGCCATACACAGTGCTCTGAAATTACTTAAATTGTTCTTTTAGTAGTGCACCTTGCCAGTGTCACAGATGGAAAACGTGGACTATTGAAGCACAGAAGATTAAAATGACTCATCACATAAAAAGCTTAATTAAATGTATTATTTCAGGTAGATTATAAGTAGTATATATGGAATGTGTTGGATTCTAGCAGTTATAAATTAAATGCACAGTAACATTACAATCAATCATTTACCTACAACGCATTTGTCAGTACTTTTGAAAGCATCATTAAAGATGTATGACAGGCATGTGGAAGAAGTAGTCTAAGGGCTTGTAAACTGACTGTCAACCTGTTACATTGACTTTGATGGAAAATCAGTGCAGTCCCCAGGCCTCGTTTTATTTGGGACAAGTTGTACTTTTTGGGGAAATTAAGTTTAAGTTCATTAATAAATTGTTGCAGAATTTTGTTTAAATTTAAAAAAAAAAATTATATATATATTTATATATATATAAATATATATATATAGATATATAATATATATATATAATTTTTTTTTTTTTTTTTTTTTCTTTTTTTACACCATTCACATTTGACACTTAATAACTTGTTGGATTAATTCTACAGGTTATTATAGTCGTATAGTTACCTAATATGTGTAGGTTTTTTTTGTGAGTGTAATGTATGCACAATTATTTTTTAATAAATATTTATTTTTATGCTATTATTTATTTTTATTTTTTTTTTCTACACTTTTTTATGGTTTTTACTTTTTTTTTAAAATCCCATGAAGGGATAAGGTTTTTTTCACACAGCACAGTTTTGGTGCAGTTTTAACTGCGCTCCAATTAAACTGCCTTTATTACCAGCAAGCTTCTTTCAGTTGTCTAAATTGTTCAGAAAGGTGTTTCAAGTAAGTAATCAATTACTGTGTTTGAAGTCTTGTGGATTACAAACACACTAATTGATTACTCACTTTCCAAACAGTAAAATAAGCTTGCTGGTAATAAAGGCAGTTTAATTGGAATACAGTTAAAACTGCACCAAAACTGCGCTGTGTGAAAGCACCCTGTTTTATATATATATTTTTTTACACTTAGTAATGTATTAGCATATTAATACATTATAATCCATGTCATTTTGACACAGGCAGCGATCAGGGCAGCACACAGTCGGCCCTGATCGCTGGCTTCTTACACAGACAGCCCTGAGGCTACTCTAGGTCCCCAGGGCTGACTGTCGGGTCACCAGGAGTCCTGATCACCTGACAGAGCAAAGTAAAGCCCTTTGATTAAGTTGCGGTCACTGACTGCAGCAATTAAAGGGTTAAGCGCTGGGGAGCTGAGGTTTCCCCCTGCTCTCTGGCACTTGCTGAAGCTGTGCTGGGAACAGGACTGTGAAGTACAGCACTGTTCTTAGCGCTGCTGCGGCACTGAGCACCGCAAACCCCGATGTCTGCAGCGACGCCAAAAGATGTTGCTGCAGACAAACGACCTGCATCGTTCAACATCAAAAGTCGGCGAGCGGTTATTAAGGGGTTAAAATGTTTCTACTCCTTGACTGGAGTCCACCTGTGGTAGATTCATTTGATTGGACATAATTTGGAGAAGCACATTACCAACTATGTAAGGTCTCACAACTTACAATGTATGTCAGAGGAAAAACCAAGCCATAAAGAAAACCAAACTGCCTGTAGAGCTAAGAGACAGGATTGAGTGGTGGCACAGATTTGTAGAAGGAAATACAAACTTCTGCTGCACTGAATTAGCCCCCAAAATCCTTAAACAGAAGAATAGGAAACAACCAGGACTAGAGCTAGAGCTGGCCACTCCAACCAATTAAGAAATTAGAAGAGAATGGTGAAGAAACAAGGACAGCCAATTTTCTAACTGGTCAAAATGCAAGTATGAAGGTCCTTCCACTTCAGTATCCTCTTATCCTGCATTACCTTCTGTCTCTATATCAATTCCCTCTTTTTTTGATAGGAACGAGCTGTATACACCAAGAGAGAGACCCAACAGACAAGGAAAGAGGCGTCAATCGGATTAGAAATCTGTCAAAAAGGACTTTAAATATAAACTAAGTTTGTTATCAAAGGGCCTTTGTACCAGCTACTAAATACAATGTTTTTGAATGGGTATAGGACATGCATCTATTTGTTAGAAAATTAAAATGGTTCAAGCTTTACAGGACTAAAGAACTTAATACATGATCCTTTGAGCATAGAAAGAGAAGATCTTGCAGGTATTAGAATTCTAGCCCATCTGCTAAAAGAGAATGAAATGGGTAATGAGTGGGTACCATATATAGATTTAAAACCTAAAAGTGGTTGAATGCCATCGTCCGTATCCTCTCCAGAAATTTATATTTTTCTTAATCTTGTAATACAGTACCTTGAACATCTAGGTCAAAAGAATAAACATTTTCAACACAATCCCTCTGAATTAAAAGAACTGGTGAATATATAATTATAAAACCCTCAGACAAGGGGAAGAACACAGTTGTTATGGACCATGTGCAATCTTAACGTGTAACCTTATGTGTCTGAAAGACAAAAATGGGTATGCCTTACTAACATTGGATCCCACTGATGTATTTAGGGAAGAATTTGAGATCCTGGTGATTAAGGCACTTTATATGGGCCTAATCAATAAAAATAAATCTTCCTTTCTTTTCCCTCAAAAACCACAAGTCCCCACATTATATGCCCTCCCCAAGGTACACAAGGGACTTAGGGCCACATGTATGAAAACTGTCAAGGTCTAAAACTCACTTTGTTGACCATAGCAACCAATCAGAGCACCCCTTTCATTAAATATAGTGTTCTGCAAAAATTAGATGTGCACTCTGATTGGTTGCTATGGACAACAAAGTGAGTTTTAGACCTAGACAGTTTTCATGCATGTGGCCCTTAGTCCTTTAAAAGGATGCCCCCATGGTTTCAGGAGAGCACTCACTGACCCAAAATATAGGCATCTATATCAATAGAATCTGAAGTAGCTTTGTAATCCCCTACCATCATATATTAGGGATACATCAGGTTTAATCCAGAAACTTGATAGCCTGGTGATTGAGGAAGAGGTTAAGCTTGCTTCCATCGATGTTGAAGCTCTGTATATTATCATACCTCATGAGTGGGGTCTCAAACATACTGAATTTTTTCTCAAGACCACGGGGGGACAACATCGTAATCATAACTTTTCGGCCATTAAAATTATTAGAGTTTACTTTAACCCATAATTACTTTCTATGGGAATAAATTGTACCACCAGCTCAGGGGCACATCTATGGGGATACTCTGTGCTCTCATATATGCAAATTTACTCTTGGGCTGGTGGGAGGAGATCCTGGTCTTTAGTGATAATGAGATTGAATTTACATCTAACATTCTCTTCTGGGGGCGCTACATAAACAACATCCTAGTATTATGGCAAGGCCCCTCCCACCTTTTTGAGAAATTCGTGGCCACCTTTAACACAAACCAATTGGACTCTGCTTTACAAGTGAAATTAACAACAAAGAGATTCCTTTTCTGGATGTATTTATTCAGAAGAATGAACTTGGTTACTTGCAGACTCATAACTTTAGGAAGAGTACAGCTAACTGATGATACAAAAGTCAATTTTAAAATATAACTTTTAATTCTATCTTTTAAAAATATTTTACCATATTAATTCCTAAACCCAGTTTGACATACTAATTTCATCAAAAAGTGGTCCAGATACCAAAACAGGGTAGGCCATCAAAAAAGCGCATATATAGATGTAACCACTCACAGTTAGTTGTCTCTAGTGTTGATCGATCTGATCGAGAAAAGTTAAGATCGAGTCGATCTTTATTTTTTTAGAACGCGAGCCAATCCGATCTTTCTACAGTTGGGTCGATTAAAACTCTAGATCGAGACGTGCATTTGACATGCCATTTTTAGTTTCAACTTCTAGCTGGTTCCTGCACTTTTGCCAGCAATCTAATTAGTGCGGAGCATAGAGGGTGATCAAAAACACCACCACTGAGGGTGTAGGGATCTCATTAGCTCAAAAAATCACTGACCCGTTTGCATATGCACGTTTTCCCCTGGTGAACCCATTTGCAGTTCATTCCTGAATGAATAAAAACTCCTTTATCTCTTGGCATCTCCAGGCACCCTATTTCTGGGGCGATTTTTCCAGCAAAAGGCTAGTTAAATTATTGGGGGTTGTGGGTACAGCAAGCTTAGGAACATAGACAGCAATATTGGGGATTTTTATATTGCGATTGCACTTCCCCCATCTTTATTTTGAGTGCCCAAAATTCAATGTTCCATTTTAGGGGACGCATGCACAAAAACAACTAGAAAACCTGCAAAAAAAAAAATTTTGTTTTAATATACTGGTTTCTTTCTGCAAATTTGATTTTTGCCCAAAAGTTATTGTTCAAGTTTTGGGGGGACGGCTAGTGCACACGACACCGTTAGACAATCTGCTATAAAACAAATCGCTTTCCTATTCTGGTTTCTTGAAGTAAAATTGTTTCAGTGCCCAAAAGTTCATTGTTCCAGTTTTGGGTGGACAGCTAGTACACAAGACACATAAGCAAACCTGCTATAAAAGAAATCCTTATTATGGTTTCTTCTGCAAATTTGATTCATCCCCAAAATTACATTTAGAGAGGGAAACGTTCAACAAGTGGAATTCGTTCAGAATTTCAGAAAAAAATTCGATTCTAACAAAGTCGAAGTTTGGGGATTGCTTGTTTTTAATTGATAAATGGCTGCGACACTGGGGTTAATGGGGCAAAGAAGTCTAGGGAAGAAAAAAGTGCCTAAATGAAATGTGCAAATGAAACAATCAAGCCCCCGGGGGTTCTGTACGTCACCGCACTAAATAAGTCCGGGGCGTGACCGACAGTTCACACGCTCTCTCTGTTCTGTTTACTGCTGAAACTCCTATTAAATCTCACACAAAAGAAAGACCTTTTATACAGCGATTGTTGGGGGTCCCACTTTTCTCCACAACTCTTGGTTTAATTTTTTATTTTGGGGGTCTTTTGGGAAATTGAAGTCCAGGTTGCCCCCCAATTCGCGCATATACATTTTTAAAGCTATCTGCTCAGTTTGGGCACAAATTCCAAGGGTTATTAAGCCGTTGTTCTTTGTATTCAGTTAAAGAAACACGTTTTTTTCAACCAAATACCATTAATTTTTGGGTTTTTAAAATTTTTTTGCAATTTATACCAAGGGCTACTTAAATGTCTTTGGCTATTGTATCAGTTAAAGAAAGTTTTTTTTTTAAATCCAAAGAAGAAATTTTGCCTGAGATAATTTTAAACCCAAATTTAAAAAGAAATTTTTTTGGTTGTGGTCAGAAAATACACTCTTTTTTAACCGCACAAATTTTCTTTTTGGCAGCTCATTTTTTTTGCGAAATTTAGCCCAAAGGGTGAATTAAGCATTTTTTCTGTTTTGTAGTAGTAAAAAAACAGTTTTTCAACCCAAAGAAAAATTTTTTCCCTGTACTAATTCATATTCAAAGGGTTAAAAGCCTTTTGCGCTTTTCCTTTTTCAGTAAAATAACAGGTTTTAAATGGCACAACAAGAAATTTTTCCGCCCTTTTGGGAGCCAATTTAATCCAAGTTACCCAACTGTTAGGGGTTCTTTTGGAGTCAAATACAGGGGTGTTTTACACAACAGATATCTTCTTTTAAACAGATCTGCTTTTTTAGAACAAACAGTATTCAACAAGATCAGCCTTTTTAAAATGCAGGGGCAGTGGCACAAACATTCCTGGGGTAGGAACAGGTCGAGCACGTAAGGGGACGTCGCAGCAGGGCACAAAAAGAGGCGGAACGCCGGGGTCACACGGCCGTGGGTTGACCCCAACCCAAGGGTCAATTTTGGTTGACTAGGGCATCCACTTTTTCCCCCAAAGAATCACAACCCCAGCCAAAATCGGGGGAACGTCAACACAACCCTTAGTTGGCATGGGCCCAAAAAGGTCAGCCCCCACCGTCCCCAAAACCCCCCGCCCATCCCGGCCCCCCGCCAAACCACTATTTGGCGGGGTCCGCGCCCCTATACAGCGGGATGAAAATTTGAGGGACAGTCAGAGCTACCTGCGCAAAGAAATGGGCCAAAATCCCCTGCTTCTTGCAAAGGCGGCAAAGAAATTGGGAATGGCATGGGGGGTCTATTGTGAGGTCCCGCCCTGATACCAAGACAAGTGAGGGGGACAACAGGAAGATCAAAAAAAAAGATGTGATGTAGCCGGCACTTGGAGCCGGGGGGAAGCAAGGCTTCATCATCGCAGGAAAAAAGGGCGTGCTTGCCCTCAGGGAGCGAGCGCCACAAATTGGTATGTGGCTGTGAGTCGGGAGGGAAACACAGTGCGAGGTCGGGAGCCAGCGCCACAGGGAAAAAACCCACTTCGCGGCCAAGAAAGTAGGGGCACGGGGGCCCTCAGCGGGGCAGGGGCGGTAGTTGTCCCCCTAAAGGGGGGAGCGTTGGCTTAAAAAATCAGCTATGGGGGCGGTGGGGCAGTTCTTTGCAAGGGAAACCCGGAAAGGAGCCAAATATGGGTATTGTAGAATCTGGGGGCCAGAAAATTGAAGCGGGGCCGGGAGCTAACTTTGGGCCCCAAAGGCCCCCTGCGTCAAACACATGCAGCATCACCATCCTGGCCTGGGAGAAACGTGGGCCCAATTTTTGGGGTCCAACCGGGTGCCCCGCACAGCAAACGCGCCCCGTGGCACGTTTCCATTGCAGCCAAATCCCCAGAATCCCAAAACCTCTCAGAAGGGGGCTTTTTCCTTTGCCACATCCCCGGGCAAGATGCTCCTGCCCCCCGCTACTCATGGCGCCAGCATCGTTGAACGAGGCGATTGGAAATAGACAACAGTATGCGTCCAACCATCCTAAGGTGAAGAAGCTGACTGTGCTCCTGTCCAAGTGGTTGGGACTGCAGTCCCTCCCTTTCCAAATGGTGGACTTTGCACCGTTCAGAGAATTAATGGCTTGTGCCGAGCCGAGGTGGAGAATTCCAAGCCGTAATTTCTTTTCCAAAATGGCAGTACCAGCCCTTCACAAATATGTAGAACAGCAGGCGGGCCAGTCCATAAGCTTATCGGTGTGTGTCGAGGTGCACGGCAGCGCGTACGTGTGGAGCTGTAACAACGTTCAGCGCCAGTACATGTCCTTGACGGCCCACTGGGGGAATGAGCTTCCTGCTCAGCCACAACAACAACTTGGACAGGAGACGCCGCTTTCTCTTCCACGTTGTCAAACTGCTGCTCCTGCGCCAATATCTGCCTCCTCCTCCACCACCACCACCACCATCTCAGCCTCCACAAGTACTGCTCCATCCTACCACATGTGTAGGGCACAGTGGTGTCACGCATTTCTACACCTGGCTTGCCTCGGCGAACAAAGGAACACAGTGGAGGATCTGCTCCGCGTCATGCAGCAAGAAATCGATGTGCGGCTTTCTCCGCGCCTACTGCAAATCGGAACCGTTGTGACGGACAATGGGAAGAACATGGTGTCCGTGCTGCACCGAGGAGGGATGGTCCATACGCCCTGCATGGCGCACGTGTTCAATATGTTTGTGAAAAGGTTCCTGAAGTCTTCCACCGATCTTCAGAAGATTCTGAAAATGGCCAGGAAACTGTGCATGCACTTCATCCATTCCTACAAAGCCAGGAACACCCTCCTCGAGTTGCAGCGGCAGAACGGCCTTCCCCAACACACGCTGATATGTGATGTTTCCACCCGTTGGAATTCCAGCCTGCACATGTTGGACCGACTGTATGAACAGAGAAAGACCATTAACGATTTTTTGATGATCCAGGCGGACAGGAGTACTCCCCTGTGTAACTTTGATGTCAGCCAGTGGCAGCTCATGCGCGACACCTGCCGTTTGCTCAGACCATTTGAGGAAGCCACGTTATTTGTTAGTTGCCAGGACTTCGGGATGAATAACATTGTTCCACTGCTTCATGTCCTGGAACAGATGCTGAAAAATCTGTCTGGGCAGGGGACTGGAGACATGGCGACTACATCTCATTGCCACATGAGTCTGGTGGGGACTGAACGGGAGGAGGAGGAGGAGGACATTGGAGCAGAAGCATTTTCTGGTGAAATGAGTGGATTTTCTACCCAGGTGACAGGAGAGTTGGAGCAGGGGCAGCTGGAGGAGGTAGATGGAGATGAGGAAGACGAGGCCGATGACCCGCAAGCACCGTGGCAGTATACAGTGGAGATGGAGGCAGGGAGTCCCTCGGAGTCACTTGTGCAGATAGCCCGCAGCATGCTGATTTGCCTGGCTAGTGACAGCCAAATAGTCACCATCCGGCAGAGCGATGACTTCTGGCTCTCCACCCTATAAGACCCTCGGTACTGGACCAAAATGGGAGCCTTGTTCCAAGCTGCTGAGAGGGAGGACAAACTCAAATACTATAGAGAAATCCTCCGTAGTCAGTTGGCCGCTGCCTATGTGCGGCATCGTCCCTCCTCTGACAGGTCTGACCGGGCGGTTCCTCAGTGCTCACGTACTACTGCTGCGGCTGCTGTGGGAAGGTGGGGAGTAGGAGCAGTACCAGCTCCATAAGCAGCAACCTAAGTCTGGAGACGCTGATGAGCAGCTTCCTTCACCCACCTAGTGAGGAGGGCAGTCACCAGCAGCAGCAGTAGCAGGATCTGGAGCAGTCCCTGAACCAACAGGTGGTGGCCTACTTGGACAGCACTCTGCCACTCCAGTTAGAAGATCCGCTGGACTACTGGGCAGCCAAACTGGATGTGTGGCCGCAACATGCCGAGTTTGCATAGGAGAAGCTGTCCTGCCCGGCCAGTAGTGTGGCATCAGAGCGGGTGTTCAGTGATCAACATGTCAAGTGTTCAGTGTCAAGTTGAATCAGGCGTGGATCGGCCAGGATTTCCACACACCAATGCCTTAGGCTTCAGATTACATCAGCCATAATGCCTCACCAAAACTTTGAGAAATGAGTCTGGGTTCAAACTACCTGCCTCAGCCACTCGCCTGATGCCACACATCCGCGGCCAGTTGCTCCATCTGCCTACCACCATCTTTACCAGGGACTGGTATTGCCACCCACCTCCACACTCTGTCATTGTTCCGCTCTATGACCTCATACTGCTGCTGCTGTTGCTGGTGCCGTGACCTCCTCACTTTTTCATTGTGCCACTCTCTGACCTCATGCTGCTGCTGTTGTTGCTGCTGCAGTCACCTCTACACCCTGTCATTGTGCCACTCTCTGCCTTCATGCAGCTGCTGATGCTGCTGCCGTGACCTCCACACTGTGTTATTGTGCCACTCTCTGACCTCATGCTGTTGCTTCTGCCGTCACCTTCACTCTCTGTTATTGTGCCACTCTGTGGCCTACTCCTTTTTTGTGCCACCTCCACACTCTGTCATTGTGCCACTCTGTGGCCTACTCCTGTTTTTGCCACCTCCAGAATGTAATTGTGCCACTGTCTGACCTCTTGCTGCTGCTGTGGCTGCTGCCGTGACCTACACACTCTGTCATTGTGCCACTGTCTGACCTCATGCTGCTGCTGTTGCTCCTGCTGTGACCTCCAAACTCTGTCATTGTGCCACTCTGTGGCCTACTCCTGTTTGTGCCACCTCCACACTCTGTCATTGTGCCACTCTGTGGCCTACTCCTGTTTTTGCCACCTCCAGAATGTCATTGTGCCACTGTCTGACCTCATGCTGCTGCTGTGACGTCCACACTCTGTCAATGTGCCACTCTGTGGCCTACTCCTGTTTATGCCACCTACACACTCTGTCATTGTGCCACTGTCTGACCTCATGCTGCTGCTGTTGCTCCTGCCCTGACCTCCACACTTTGTCATTGTGCCACTCTCTGGCCTACTACTGTTTTTGCCAACTCCAGAATGTCATTGTGCCACCGTCTGACCTCATGCTGCTACTGTGGCTGTTGCCTTGTCCTACACACTCTGTCATTGTGCCACTCTGTGGCCTACTCCTGTTGGTGCCACCTCCAGAATTTGTCATTGTGCCAGTCTCTGTCCTCATGCTGCTGCTGTTGATGACGTCATCTCCACACTGTGTCATTGTGCCAATTTGTGGGCTCCTGACGTTGCTGCCACTTCCAGAATTTGTCATTGTGCCACTCTGTGGCCTACTCATGCTGCTGCCAAGTGACCGGTTTCTCTCTGGAACACCCTGTGGCTTCCTAATGCTGTTTCCACCCTCAACACTCTATGACGTTGCCACTATGTTTGGTTTTCCCCTTCTTTTCACCACTCAGAAGGAATGAGAAGGATCAGGATTTTCTACCCAAAAGCAGGAGTGGATACAGAACACAGAAGACATGAAAATATCGCATTTACTGGTCATCTCTGTTTTGGTCAACTCCTGTTTATTTTTTTGGCCTAAGCAATACTGATGGATTAATGACCGATTGAAAGCGGTCATTGACGGATGAAAGGAAGGGCAAAATAATCAGAGACGTCAACGCAAAATTACTGCCGAAAACCCCCCCACTTTTTGGGGGGGGGCCTTACATGTATCGCGTTTAACAAAAAAGGGTTTCTGTCATTTTTTGTGAAAATTTTAATGCTCGGCCCTCTGGAGTGACCCCTCTGTGACATCCCCTTAATGCTGAGACTGTGCGGCTCCGTAACCTATTTGGCTATGTTTTACACGGGTTAAAATGGCCTAATTACGGAAAATTTGTCCCCAAAACATCCCTAAATCGCCTAAAATAATGGCCAGGGGTATATAAAATTTATTTCAATGTAAAAAACGACTCTGTTCACCGAGGCGTATTTTAATGTTGTAATTTCGGGCGTTATCAAGGCGTTACACACAAAAATTTTAAACCCCGTCAATTTTTGAGGGGTATTGCGACGAATTACGCCTTCTATCCCCATAAAAATAAAGGGGAACGTTTATGTCATGAAAATCTGCCACCTTTTTGTGGCGCGTTTTCCGGGGTATTAGCCGCGATCGTTCAAGGGGGCAAATAGAGTTTTACAGTTCAGCCCGACTGTCTGGGTTTTTTATCAAATTTTTGGGGGGGGACTAGCTTTAATCTGATTTTTTTCAGATAATTTTTCATCATTTAAGCCGTTTATGAAGAACAGAGACAACCGCAGCAGACCCGCAGATTCCCGGGGAATGGCACCATACCCCAAAGCATGCGGCAGATGGGGTTTCCCCCAAAATCGGAGGTAAAGTTTTTAATGCGTGGCTATGTCACTGGCTTTAAATGCAGGGGGTACAGTACCCTGCAATTATACTGTGTTGAGCTTTTGTGCAGGGAGGAGGGAGTGGGGGCTAGCGGGACAGGCCACTTTTTATGCTAGTTTCAATGTTTTACTGAATTGTATGTGTAGGGGTTTTAGAAAATGGGTAGAAGCAGATTTCTAAATGTTAATGATTTTTTAGTAAGTGACATGTCTCTACTGTGATTACATTAAAGTGTTATGCAATTTTTTTTATTTAATGTAATTAAATCTTAACTGTAATGTAATGTGCATGTTAAGTAGTGACATGTCATTTACTTTAGGATTTTTTAGAAATGCGGATGTCATTTTTTTATACTGTGCATTCTGCCATATGCTTTTTGTTTGCAATGTCATTAATTTTTTGTAAATAACAAGCATATTGGACCTCAAATTTTTTATGTGCAGGTAATTTTTTCTCTACTCTTATGTGAAAATGCATGTAATTTTTGTACCTTTACAGCAAAATATATTGCATTACCTGCAGTTAAATTTGCATATATCTGCTTGATGCTGCTGGTAATGCAATATGGTTTGAAAAATGTTGAAAAAAATGTAAAACAAATATACTGCAGCATGTTTTTAAATTGTAAATTGATTTATGTTTTTTTACAGGTTAGGATAATTGCAAATAATATTTTACAATATTTGCATTGCTCCACATAACACAAACTTGCTTATTGCTGTGGGTATGTTCCCACGGCGTCTTTGGTCCGTGTGAAAATATGGTTAAGTAATATGTACATGCATATTCCATATGCTATGAAAACATGACAACAACATATATTCTCACGGACCAAAGACACTGTGGGAACATACCCACAGCACAAGTCAAATTTTAGCTATGTGTCGTTACTGCTAAACAGTTTTTAAACATATAAATAAACGACTTTTGCTAAATCAATTCAATGTTATTGTTATAAAAATTCATCAGTATATTGAATAAATTTATTAAAATTGTGGTCTAAGAGAAGGTAATATAAAAAAAAATTTCTGTTTTTATCTTTCAGGTCCAAGCCCGTCCTGTCATATGGGACAAAAAGAGCAAGGGGTACAGTAACCGGATCCACCATGACCAGGCGTGGGAAGAGGTCTGCCGGTTACTGTGCCCCGGATGGGATGGATATGGCCAGGACCTGAAGAGGGAAATCGGTAAGTAAATTAACAGTTTTTTTTTCCAATTGTATTATTCAAACCCGTATTTTTATGGTGTATACTATATGCACCGTAAAAAGACGGGATTATGTTCAGGGTGTTACATGGGACCATAAGTCCCGTGCACATAAAATTTAGCAGTGGTTTGGTCGTCCC
>JAODAL010018661.1:0-74157 GCA_025379985.1 Phyllomedusa bahiana | reverse complement strand
CGTAAATTTACAGCGGTAGTGCTGCTTTAAAAAATTTCTCTACTAACTACATAAATTCTTAAATCTCTAACTAACTAATTGGAGGATCACATAATAGAGAGGTTTCTCTGTGCAGAAAAGACAATTTCGCTGAGCTTTTTGGGCCACAGACAGAGCGCAGGCCTTTCCCTATGAGACGCTGAGAGACACTGAGGCTGAAACGGGAAACGCTTTTCTATGAAAAACGAGGTCAGTGATTTTTCCACCCAATGCAAATACACACCATCATGACGTCGCCACAATCTCCCCCTGCTCTTTTCGAAATTGATTTGCGCCGCCAAAATTAAGGAAGCCCCCAAAAGGCGCATTTTAATAGATGATGCCAGTTTTTTAACCTTAATTATCGCATGATCTGGAAAAGTCGATCACCCTAAAAACCTTGCCGATTTCAACTTTGTCGATAAAAATCGCTCAACACTACTAAAAACCCATCTTGTTTTACAAGCGGAGACATCCTGTAATTGAGGGACCAGATTACATACGGCTCATAAAGGACTGAAAGAAGAGGGGGTGAGGGGTGTGTAGTGAAGAAAACCAAAAAAACCCGGGAAAAGACACAAAGGGGCAGCTTTGATAAGTTAGTTCAATCCTATGCTTGATTGCGGCTTAAATTACTTATGACCTGCTTTTTGGGCCTCGTTCACACGGCTTTTTTCAGCGCGGATTGGACCCATACTGCGCCCCCGGATTTGCGCTGCAACGGCTCCAATTTCCCCGCCATTACGGTAATCCATGCTTATGAAACTTGGATTCCACATCCCCCCCCTCGGGGGAATCCACCGAGGGGGGAAAGTGTATGGGACCTTATTTAAAGGGAAAAAAACCGCCGTAAAAAACATTGTTATGGGGCCCGGGGGGGCAGTCCACCCCCGCACCCCCCCCCCCTTATTCAAGCCGTAACTGGGGCGAAATCCCTCCCGAATTTCGGTTGAATAAGTTTGGTGAAACTGCCTTTGAGTGTCTAAAAGGGAGATAATGTTGTGAGCTCTTTACAATCAGTGGAATGACTCTGAGGGCCACATTTATGAAAACGGTCAGTTTAAAATCACTTTTTTCCCCTAGAACCAAAACAGAGCCCATAGCAACCAAGCAAGCCATAACCAGAGTCCATAGAACCATCAGACCCCTAACACCAATCAGGGCCCAGCCCCCAAACAGATCTCATAGCATCAAATCAAGCTCATAGTAACCAAGCAGGCTCATAACAACCCTCAAGTCCATAGCAACCAACCGGCCCCATAAACCCAAAACAGAGCTCAAAACCATCAGAGCCATGCAACCCAAACAGACCCTAGTAACCAAAACAGAGCCATAGCAACCCAAACGGCCCCTAGCAACCCTCAGAGCCCCAGAAACCAAACAGACTATAAAAACTAGATCTATAGCCCCAAACAGACCCATAACAACCCAAACAAGTCCACAGCCACCAATCAGATCTCATAGCATCAAATCAAAGCTCATAGTAACCAAGCAGAGCTCATAACAACCAACCAGAACCCATAGCAACCAACCAGAGCCCATAGCAACCAATCAGAGCTCATAGCTACCAATCAGAGCCCATAGTAACCAATCAGAGCTCATAGCAACCAATCAGAGCTCATAGCAACCAATCAGAGCCCATAGCAACCAATCAGAGCTCATAACAACCAATCAGAGTCCATAGCAACCAATCAGAGCCCATAACAACCAATCAGAGTCCATAGCAACCAATCAGAACCCATAGCAACCAATCAGAGCTCATAGCAGCCAATCAGAGCTCATAGCAACCAATCAGAGCCCATGGCAACCAATCAGAGCTCCCCTCCCATTTCATATGGTGCTCTGGAAAAATAAAAGAGACGCTCTCATTGGTTGCTATGGGCAATAAAATGAGTTTTAGACCTGGACAGTTTTCATACATGTAGCCATAAGTCTATGTCTATACAGCAAATTTTACCATTGATGTGCCGTGGCTTCTGGCACGGGTTTGCGCAAAAATACGTGATTGGTTTTCAGATTTCCCGCCGACCCAGTACAGTCGGATTTTCGTCTGATTATATATATTGGATCTGCCAAAAATCTGACCAGAAACCAGTGCCGTGCAGACATAGCCTAATAGACTGCCAAGGAAAGAGGTGATTAAATGAGAATCTGAGGAGCTTCTGGGCGACCAGTTGACAGAAAAATTTGTTGAATTTGCAACTCTCCGTTTTAGTCGGTCTGCAGCTGCATAAAAAAGTAAGTGAACCCTGGATTTCTGAATTGATTACAGTGAGGTCCTAACAATCTAACTAAACTAAATACTGTTTTACTGTTTGTGTCTTCTATTGATCACAAAAAGGGCTTTCCCCCACGGCCCCAAGGGGAAAATTTCCCGGTGGGAAACCCCAACCGGAAATTTTCCTCCTTTTTTGGGGCAGTGTCCAGGGCCCAAAAAGGGGGGCAGTTTTTGATGGGGTTTGAAAGAGAAAAGTCCTCCCCTTCGCTTTGGGACGGGTTCATGTTGTTGGGCAAAACCGGGGAAGAATGAACTTTTCAATTTTTAAAACCTTTCCAGCGGAAAATCTTTTGCAGGGGGGAATTGCTGCCCCGGATTTTTCCAAAAGGGGTCCTTGATAAAGTTTGCACCCGGGTTTAAAAGGACGGGTTTTTCAAAACCAAAAACCCCATCTGAAAATCTGGCGGGAAAAAACCACCCCGTGGAGGGAGAAAAAAAAAAGAGTTAGTAAACCCTTTGACTAGAATAGTAGGTTTATGTTTTTTGGGATAAAAGTCATTTTCATCCAACACTGAATAATTTTTAAAATCCCAACTCCCCAAGGGAGAAAAAAAAACCCGGGTCCTACTTTGGAAAAAAACATGATTTTTTATCATCCCTTTTTTTACTCGCCCTTTCATATTAGATCTAACAAACAAACACCAGACGGGACATTTGGACTATTCAATTTTTATTAACACATTAAAACTCCCAATCCACAGTGCAGGGGGAAAAAAGAAAGGGAACCCCTTAATGTGTACCCTTTTTTTTTCCACCCAAATCCCTCTATAAAATTTTCCCTTCCCTTTCAAAAAAGACTTGCCCAATATTGGGGAAAAAGGTTATCCCTGAAAATGTTTTTTCAGGTCATAAAATTTTCTGTGATGTCTTGAGTGCCACCCTTTCCCTTAGGTCTTGAAAAACCCATCTCCATTTGGTTGGGGAAAAGGGACACTGCCCTTCCCCCCAGCCCGAAAAGAAAAATTCACCTTCTTTTTAAACCATTTTTTTTTTGTTTCTGTGCTGTGGGTATTGGGGACAAAAGGGAAAGAAAAACTAGAAAACCCCAAACTATTTTTTGGAGGAAAAAGAACTTTGCCAAACACCCTAAATCCCATCCGACTGTAAAGGAAATGGGCAGGGAAATCAGGGTTTTTAGGGCAGTTTTTGGTTTCCGCAGAGCCTGGGACATTTTCCCCCCTTTCCCTGACGGCCTTATTTTGTCAAACTCTTTTTTTCCTCCACGTTTTCCCCAGAGCCATAACTTTTTTATTCTTCCCCCAAAAATTGACATTTTGAGGGCTTTTTTTTTGCTAAAAAAAATGAAACTTTCTAATGTGTTATTTTTTCGTACCCCTCCCTTTTCTGGGGAAAACCCCAAAAAAATTCTTAAATGGGGCAAAATGTGATTAAAAAAAAAAAATACTTGCGCCATGTTTTCCCGGATTTTGTCTTCACGACGTTTTTTTATTCTTTTGTAAAAAAAAATGTTTTTCTCTGTTTTTTACAGGGGTTTATAGCATCCGCCAATACCAAAAAATGGATGGTTTTTTCCCTTAAGTTTTTTTGTTTCCTTTTAAAAAAATTTTCCAAAAAATTTTTATTTTAAATATGCAAAGGGCACCGTTTTCTGCGACCAATAACTTTTTTTTCACTAACACCAAAAACCTGAGTGAGGGGGGATTTTTTTGCTGGGGGAAGTGTACTTTTTATTGCTACCATTTGGAATTTCATGGGAAAAAAAAAATTTTTTTTTATTAAAAATTTTTTTTAAATTTTAGGGGGGCATGAAAAGGGCTAAAAAAAAAACTGCAAATTTTGTCGTTTGAATGTTTTTTTTTCTACTGGTTCAGTGTACTGAATTTAAAGATGTTATATTTTTAATAGAACAACCCTTTTTCCCAAAGCGGGGGAATTTCCAAAAATGGTAACTTTTTATTATTATTTTTTTTTTTTGTAAAAAACAAAAAAAGGGGGGATTTGAAATTTTAAGAATTTTTTTTAAATTTTTTTTTTTTTAATTTTTTCTAGCCTAATTTTAAAAGCCTAATGGGTTTTGGGGGTAAAAAGGGTTTTAAACGGTTTCCCCATTTTCCGCTTTGGGGCCCCAAAATGGGGGAAAAATTTAAAACATAACGGCGATGTTAAAACCTTACAAGGCTTCCAGCTGCCATGTTTAAGCGACCTGGGGGCCCCCAAATTTTGCCGCAGGTGGCCCCATTGCGTGGGAAAGTTTCTCATTGATTTAAACGCCGTGGGCCCTCTTTGGGCCCCAGTGTCCTTAAAGGGGGGGACCAAATTTTAAAAGCTGAACTGGCGGTGTTAGCGCCAAAAAAACCCCTAACACCCGGGAAACCTTGTTTTCCCCTTGGAACCCCAATCATCGTCCCAAAGGCGATAATGGGGTTATTAAAGGGAAAAATGAATTCTTAAAAGTATGAAAACATTGTACAGGGAAAAAAAATGGGCAGCAGGGGCCATACTTTAAGCTGAGGGGATGTTTTGGGCAATACAACAAGACAATGACCCAAAGCACAAAAATAAACTAAAGATTGGTTGAAAAAAAAACTTTTGTTTTGGAAAGGTCAAGTCAAATTTCCGAAACCCCAACCCAAACAAAAATGCTTTGGCCCGACCTACAGGGGCAGTTCCCTTTCAAAAAACACAGAAACTTTTATAACTGAAACACATTTTTCCCGGGGGGAAAAGGTCCAAAAGTCTTCCTCAATGTTGTGAGAACCTTATTTGCTGCTATAAGAAACATTTATTGAAGATGATTAGAGTAAAAGTGGGATCTACAGAATACAAAATGCTATGGTTCATTTAGGCAAAGTCTAAACGGCAACTGTAAAATTCTGCCGTGCCACGGTTGTTGGCGTATGTTTGCCCAACAAACCACGGGCGTTTTTTTTATTTCAGCCGCCCCAATACATAGAACTGTATAAGAATCCGCCTTAAAGGGGTTTTGCCAGGAAGTGAGTTCCTTACCTCTTATTTGCTCAGGAGAGAAGATAAACTCAGCATGCTGAGTCACGGGGGAGAGGGAGGAGGGTGAGCAGAGATCGAGGAAGCAGGTAGCATCTGCAATGTTCACTCAAATAATTACATTACAACCAGTGAATTCTCTATACAGCAGACAGCCTCATACACTGCACTTTTCTCCCCAGTCCCTCCAAAGCTTGTTCATGTTCCCTGTCATCAGATAAGAAGTGCAAACACGCAAGCACGGCCAGATCAGCTCTTGTCAGTGTCCTGGTCGTGTCTAATGTAAACTGTCAGGAAACTAAGGGGGACTAAGTAATGCTGTAGTTCTCACGGCTTCACTTTTTTTTTAATGACATATATTAGAAAAGTGATTAAATACCCATTTTGGAGGATCCCATGTCAACATTACATCGTGGCAAAACCCCTTTAAAGGGGTTGTCTCACTACCTTGATTTATGTTACCACAGTCCTGATTTCTTGGTTTCACTTTGAATTCAGGGGCGCGTTTACTGGCTTCTACAAGGCTGCATTAGAAGCCAGGTCTGTAGCTATATCGACCAGTGCTGGCAGCCTAACAGGAGAGATCAAACAGGTCTGTAGCTATGGCGACCAGAGGAGCTGATGTATCCCATACAAGAGGGGATATTTAGGAATAGGTAGGACACAGTTAATGGGCATATATTGCAAAGTGACTTGTTTTTGCAAGATCTTTAACATAAAAAGCAATCCTTGTAGTGAGACAACCCCTTTAATACACCAGATTATAGAACATGTTCTATAAACTGGGGGTTTACAAATCAGACGATAGAATATCTATGCTGTGTAGACTACAGCGTGGATTTTCAATTGCGGTCTATGGGGCACTGGTTACAGTCGGATTTTTTTGGATTCTAAATACTAAATCTGCTTAAAAATACGACAGTAAACCAGTGCTGTATAGACAAGGCCTTACTATTTCTCTGTTAAAATATAACTTTTATTTAATATATTTAAAATATCAACCTGTGCTCCTATGTAATTACCAACATATCACTACAAAGTACCACACTCTAGGCCCCATCAGTCAGCGGGGTCATCGCCCTGATAAGGGCGGCTCCGTTATATCTGACAGATAAGGTCACTATATACATACAAAATGCTAAAGTATGTCTCCAGCACTCCCGATGCATTTCTCCCTATAAACCAGGGCTAATCAGGGGATTATAATGTAACTGCTGCAGAACCAAACATGTATAGCATGTATAGCTCCTTCATATCTTGGGTGCCAACACACCAGTATGTTCCTGTGAACAGACACCATCTTCAAAGTCTCACAGGACTAAGCTAAGTATCTATTTGCTTATCATTACGCTCTAACAAGTTTCATTAAATGCTATACATGTTTGGTTCTGCAGCAGTTACATTATAATCCCCTGATGAACCCTGGTTTTTAGGGAGAAACGCGTCGGGAGTGCTGGAGACATACTTTAGCATTTTGTATGTATATCTGTCAGATATAGCGGAGCCGCCCTTATCAGGACGATGACCCCACTGACTGATGGGGCCTAGAGTGTTGTACTGTGTAGTGATATGTTGGTAATTACATAGGAGCACAGGTTGATATTTTAAATATATTAAATAAAAGTTATATTTTAATAGGGAAATATTTTTTGCAGTGATAGTGTTGGTTTAAATTCCCTGTCTGTATCCTATATGGTGATTTTCAGTGACTTACTATTTCTCCCTGCACTGTGGAGGTGTACCCACTATGCCCAAAGACATGAACAGAACACCTGTGTGCGTGTCATTCGTTTTGTTAGATTGTGTTTGTGTTGAATTGAGACAAATAACAATCAGACGTTCCATCAGTAATGAAAGCAGAAATCAAGGTCATTCCAAAAGGTACACTTGCTTTTACTTGCTACTGCATATTTCACAACTGAAGCTGTCAGACGGCTCCGTACATTGTGTCCCTGAGTCTATGCACAGGAAAAGCCTGGAGCACAAACAGCGGAGGTCACAAGAGACAAATTGAATACCTCCCAACTTTTAGAGATTGCAAAGAGGGACACATCAGGCCACGCCTCTAACCACGCCCAAACACATGACATCATACTAAGACACGCCTCTAACCACGCCCATACACATACATGCCAACTTTTTAGACAGCCAAAAAGGGACACATTCTCAGGATTGCATTGTGTCCAATGATGAAATATTAAGTAAATTGTTCTGTAATATACAGGTACTAAGCCATCAGATACTTTTTAAAGCAAGATAGTCAGTTTATTGACGCAAATCTATTTCTCAAATGAAAAAGAGGGACATTTATAGAGCAAAGAGGGACAGAGGGACAAGGGATAAAAATAGGGACAGTCCCTCCAAAATAGGGACAGTTGGGAGGAAAGAAATTGTACAATGCAACGTCACGCAGGAGATCATCATATGCAGAGCAGTTTTCATTTAATGTTCATCGAGAACAGAAGAGGCACAAGCTGATCATGAACGCCAGTCCGAAGGAGACCCCAGAGAAGACGCCCGGGCCTGATGCACTGTTGCAGAGGTCCGCATCACAGCATACTCTGACAGAGCTCCCAAGTGTTGTGTTACATTGGTCCTGGGCGAGGCAACCTTTAAACTTTGCAACACTGTCACCTGAAAATGTAAC
Source organism: Phyllomedusa bahiana (assembly GCA_025379985.1). Classification (NCBI taxonomy): domain Eukaryota; kingdom Metazoa; phylum Chordata; class Amphibia; order Anura; family Hylidae; genus Phyllomedusa; species Phyllomedusa bahiana. The sequence goes on along the minus strand of JAODAL010018661.1, from coordinate 66,250 downwards.
AACAGAGTAAGTATGCACACAGCAACACCATGCACAATGCAGTTGTCACATCCGGCAAACACAAAGGGCCACATGTATGAAAACTGTCTTGGTCTACGACTTTCTTTGTTGCCCATAGCAACCAATCAGAGCCCATAGCAACCAATCAGAGTGCCCCTTACATTTTTTCACAGCACTATATGAAACAAAAGGGGCGCTCTGATTGGTTGCTATGGGCTCTGATTAGTTGCTATGGGCTCTGATTGGTTGCTATGAGCTCTGATTGGTTACTATGGGCTCTGATTGGTCGCTATGAGCTCTGATTGGTTACTATGGGCTCTGATTGGTTGCTATGAGCTCTGATTGGTTGCTATGGGCTCTGATTGGTTGCTATGGGCTCTGATTGGTTACTATGGGCTCTGATTGGTTGCTATGAGCTCTGATTGGTTGCTATGGGCTCTGATTGGTTGATATGGGCTCTGATTGGTTGCTATGAGCTCTGATTGGTTGCTATGAGAAACAAAGGGCGACATGTATGATCGGGCTTTTCGCCCGTTTTTTGGCGTATACTGCGCCTCCCGGCCCGAATCCCGCTGTCGGAGGCGGGGATTCAGTGTTAGGCGCAGTGTTCGCCACTTTCAACTGCGCCCCCAGAAGGGGGTGCAATGGCGCGGGTGGGCGGAGTAGGCGTTCCGGGGGGGAAAAACCCGGGCCCCAAAACCCCGAGGATTTACGATGGCGGTGGGAAAAGCGCGGCTCAGTGCAGCGCCGGCAGCCCCAAAGGCAACGGTTTTTTTGGTCAAAAATGCCCCGGGCGGGCAAAGGAACGAGAAGGAAACATGCGAGGAAGCAGATAGAAATGGGAAGAAATCTCGGCGCACCGCCCGTGCAGCAGGAGTATGATTCCAAAAAACCCCTTTATAAAGGCGGAAAACAGTGTCAGAAGAGAGCTTAACAAAAAAAAAAACTAATTTTAAAAAAAAATCACTTTAAAAAAAACCCTTAGAAGGGCGCAATATCAAGAATTATAATATTGAAAATTTTCCGGGGAAAATACAGTAATTAAATTTCGAAACCTTTTTCTCAGGGTGGGGCATAAACCGGCCAATCAGAATAGGAGCGACAAAGACCCATTTAGCCTATGGAGAAGTTTAACCAATCAAACCCAAACGGCGGGACAATTCAAAATACGTAAAAAGCTGAAAAGGGGGTGATTGGCTTAGCTAGGGGGGCCCTACCCCCCCCACCCCAAATCAGAATAGACGACAGAGACCCTTTAAAAACCCATGGAAATTAGACCAATAGAATAGGAACACAAAGACCCATTCCTTCTAGGAAAGTTTAGACCAATAAAATCCACGGGGGGAAATTCAAAATACAGAAAAAACAGAAAGGTTTATTGGCGACTAGCGGGGGCTTGGCTACCCAGCCAATCAGAGCGCGAGCTATTTTTCCCCATTTAGCCCTATGGAAGATGGGCCCTGAAAAATCCGGCGTCAGCCCCGTGGGCATGAGTATTAATAAAAAAATTTTTTTTTTAAAATGTAAAACATTATAATAAAGAGCCAAACCCTTTTAAACAAATAAAGCGTTAAAATCCCGAACAACGCATAAACCCCAATCAAATAGGATGAAAAGTCCCTTTAAACCTAGGGGGAGAATTGCCCAATCAAATAAAGCGACATGCCCCTTTTATCCATGGAAAAAAATTTGCCCAATCATATTCAAAGGCGGGCGTTCAAAAACTTAAAATGCGAAACGAGCTGATGTTTAAACGCGGGGGTCTCCCCCTTAGCCAATAAAGCGCGAGCTACTTTTCATAGATTTTGGGGAAAAAAAATTCTGAGCGCGCTCTGTGATTGGCTAAGTTAAGAGGCCCGTTATTTGGCCCAATGGGAAGCAGCGACCTCCTAGGGTTTTCTAATGCAATCGAAATAAAATGTACATGGCCGAAATCAAATTATAACCACTACGAATTTTCCCCATGTGATATAAAACGAATGATAAATGGGGGAAAAGAAAAAAAAATATAAATCAATAAAATCATTTTTATTTTTTTATTTTCTTTACCCAAGGCAATAGTATGGGTCAACGAAAAAAAAAAAAATAAACATGTTTTTATTTTTTTAATATTTTTTTTTCTTTACCCCAATTTTTTTATACATTTTATATACACATCGGGAAAAATTGTAGTCTTAAATTTGATTTCGGGCCCTGTACATTTTATTTTAATTGAAATTTTTAAAAAACCCTGGAGCGTCGCTGCTCTTTTCCATTGGTCCAAATAACGGCGCCTCTTAAAATTAGCCAATCACAGAGGGGCCCAAATTTCTTTCCCCTGAAAACTATGAGAAAGTAGCCGCCCTGATTTCTAAGCGGACGAGCCCCCGCCGCTTCAACCAATCAGCTCGTTTCTGCATTTTTCTTTTTTTAAATGTCCCCTTTGAATTAATTGGTCAAATTTTTTTTCCATAGGCATAAGGGCATTTTCCTCCCATTTTTTACGGTCAATTCTCCTCCATTAGGTTTTTAATGTGACATTGCGCTCCTATTTGATTGGGTGGTTTATGCCGACCCAAAGAAATGCTTTTAAAAAATTGGAATTACTGTATTTCCCGGCAATTTCCTATTGCAATTCCCCATGTAGCGCCGGTTTTTAAAAATGCTTTTTTTTAAAAAAGGGTTCAGCCCTTTTTTGATAATGTTTAAAAATTTAAAAAAAATATTTTTTTATTTAAAACTTCAAAAGCCGCACGCGCTGGCCCGAGATTTCACCCCCATCTCTCCAAGACTATAATACGAGAAGTAGCCGCGCTCTGATTGGCTGGGATGCCAAGCCCCCCTAGCTCAGCCAATCAGATCTTTTCAGATTTTTTTCTGTATTTTGAATTGTCCCGCCTGGTTTCGATTGGTCTAAACTTTCCTAACTAAATGGGTCTTTGTCGCTCCTATTCGATTGGTCAAAAATTTCCCCTGGTTTTAAGGGGCTTGTCGCTTCTATTCTGATTGGGGAGCTAGCCGAGCCCCCCTAGCTCAGCCAATCGCTCTTTTCGCATTTTTACGGTTTTTTTACTATCCCGCCGGGATTCTGTTGGTCTAAACTTCCCCCTAGGGTTTTTTGGTTCACTGTCGTCCCCATTTTGTTTGGGCCGGGGTTTTTGGCGACCAAAGAGAATAGCTTTTTAATTTGAATTTTCTGTATTCCTGGCAAATTTTCCAAAATCCTAATTCTTGATTTGGATATTGGAAAGTGATTTTGTTTTATTTTTTTTTTTATTTTTTTTGGGGTTTAGCTCTTTTCTGAGAATGTTTTCCGCCTTTTAAAGGGGATTTTTTATTTTTACTCCCCCGACATTGGGAATGATTTCTTGCTTTCCAGCCTGTCTCGATCGGGAAATTTTTTCGGCGCAGCCCCCCCACGGCGACTAATTTCCCCCCACTGCCCCATGCCCCGCACTGTGCCCCAAAACAATGGTGAGGCGCAGGGAACTTTTCCCCCCATTCGAGGCAACCGCCTGGACCCGGGAATCTTTGGGGCAAGCGCCCCACTCCCTCAGTCCCCCCTGCGCCCCACACGGCCAGGGGCGGCGGACTTTTCCCCGCATGATGACCCGCATACCTCCGGGGGCCGAATCCTAGGCGCACCCCGACTGCGCCTCGGACCCCCACTGCCCTAACACAAAGGGGAGGGGGCGGGGGGACTTTACATACTATGTAAAGGAGCGCCCCCGGCCCCGACATAAATCAGGCGCAGATTTCCCCCGGAAAACACGGAAAGGGCGCCCCGACCCGGGGGATTTTAAAATGTCGCCCAAAGTGAGTTTAGACCTAAAAAGTTCTCAAACATGCCCCCATAATGTTATACACTGCAAAAAAAAAAGGAACTTTTATAATAATAAAGAGGTACCTACCAAGTTTTTTCTCAAGGTGGTAACAGGATTCGTCTTCGTTGCATGTATCCTCTTTCAGACTATAACAGTAGTCACTGCACGAATAACATTTTAATGCATCACCTGCAATATAGCAAGAAGTGTCAGTACCTTCTCACACACTACTACACCATGACATGTATACACAGCACAGTGCACACAGCAGTGTCACGTCCTCACCACTATCTCACACAAAAACACCATGACATGTACTCAACACAGCACAGTGCAACACAGCGCATGTCATCCTCCTCCTCACCCACACTACAACACCATGACATGTATACTACAGCACAGTATCACACAGCGATTGTCATTTCCTCCTCACACACTACTAACACCATGACATGTATACAACAGCACAGTTGCACACAGCAGTGTCATCTCCTTCAACACTACTACACTTGCGACATGTATACACCAGCACAGTGCCACACAGCAGTGTCATCTGCCTCACACCCCACACTACAAATCCATGACATTATATCAAACACAGTGCACACAGCAGTGTCCATCTTCCTCCTCACACACTACTACACCATAGACATGTATCACAGCAACCGAGGCCCCCCCCCACACAGCAGTGTCATCTCCTCAACACTACTACACCCCATGACATGGTAACAAAGCACAAGTGCACACAGCAGGTCATCTCCTCCTCCACACACACTACAACCATGACATGTATAAACACAGCACTTGCACTACAGCAGTGTCATCCTCCTCACACTGACTACCTACAGACCAAGACATGTATACTCAGTCACAGGCACGACAAGCAGTGTCATCTCCTCACACACTACTACAACCATGAACATGTATACACAGTACATGTGCACAAGCAGTGGTCATCTCCTCCTCACACACTACTACACCATGACATGTATACACAGCACAGTACACACAGCAGTGTCATCTCCTCCTCACACACTACTACACCATGACATAGTAAACACGCAACAGTGCACACTAGCATTGTCCCATCTCGTCCTCACATACACTACAAGATGACAAAGATACACAGCACAGTGCACACAGCAGTGACATCCTCCTCACACACTAACTACACCATACATGTATACCCAGCAAAGTGCACAAGCAGTGTCATCTCCTCCTCACACTACTACAAACCAAGACATGTATGACACAGCACAGTGCAACACAGCATGTCATCTCCTCACACACTACTAACACCATGACATGTATACACAGCACAGTGCACACAGCAGTGTCATCTCCTCCTCACACAACTCATCACCATGACATGTATTTCGCAGGGCACAGCACAGTGCACACAGCATTGTCATCTCCTCACACTACTACATCATGACATTAAACACAGCACAGTGCAACCACAGCAGTGCATCTCCATCCTCCACACACTAACCCATGACATGTATACTACAGCACAGTGCCAACAGGAACAATGTCATCTCCCTCCCACCCCACTACTACACCATGACATGTATACACAGCACAGCGCACACAGCCCAGTGTCCATCTCCTCACACACTACTACACCATGCCAATGTATACACAGCACAACTGCCACAGCATGTGTCATATCCTCCTCACAACTACTCACACCATGTGACATGTATACACAGCGACAAGTCACCAGCAGGGTCATCTTCCTCCTCACACTACTATACTACACCATCATGTATACACAGCACATGCAGCACAGCAGTGTCATCTCTCCTCACCACTACACGACCATGATATGTTACACAGGCACAGAGCACACATGCAGTGTTCCCACTCCTCCTCACCACACTCTATACCATGACATGTAATAGCACAGCACAGGTGCACACAGCAAGTGTCATCTCCTCCTCTCACACTACTACAGCAGCCATGACATGTATACACATCACAGTGCCACACAGCATGTAATCCCATCTCACACTACTACACCATGACATGTATATCACAGCACAATGAGCACACAGCAGTGTCTCCCTCCTCACAGGCAATACTATAAAAACCAGACATTATAACACAGCAACAGTGCACACAGCAGTGTCGATCCTCCAACTCCTCCATCAACACAACTAACAAACCATGACATGTATACACAACACAAGTGCACACAGCACTGTCATCTCCTCCCCACACTACTACACCATGACCATGTATACACCAACACAGGGCATACAGCAGTGACATCTCCCTCCTCACACTAATACACACCCCATTACCTTGTATCACATAGCAACAGTGCACACAGCAGTGTCATCTCCTCATACTACTACACCAGACATGTATACACAGCAAAGTGCACACACGCAGTGTCATCTCCTCACACACTACCTACACGCTTGACAATGTATACACAGCCACAGTGCACACAGCAGATTCATCTCCACCCACACTACTCAACAACCATACCAATGTAAACACAGCACAGTGCACACAGCAGTGTTCATCTCACTATCACTCTATCCTACACACCATGACAATGTAAAACACACACAGTGCACACAGGCAAGTGTTCATCCTCCTCACATACAACGACAACCATGACATGTAATACACAGCAAGTGCACACAGCAGTGGTCCAATCTCCGCCTCACACACACTACTACAAACCATGACAGAATACACAGCACAGTGCATACAGCCGCTGTCATCACCTCCTCACACTACTCCACCATGACCTGTATACACAGCACAGCACACACAGCAGTGTCATCTCCTCCACACACACTACTACACCAAGACATGTATACACAGCCCAGTGCACACAGCAGTGACATCTTCCCACCACACCCATACTACACACCATGACCTGTATACACAAGTCAAGGTGCACACAGCAGTGTCATCTCCTCACACTACTACACCATGACATGAATACACAGCACAGTGCACACAGCAGTGTCAAACTCCTCCTCACATACAATGCTACTACAACACCATGAACATGCATACGACATCACAGTGCAACCACAGCAGTTTCATCCACCTCACACACTACTACACCATGACATGTATACACAGCACAGTGCACATAGCAGTGTCATCTCCTCCTCACACACTACTACAACCATGACATGCGTATACAACAAGCAACTATGCACACAGCAGTCATCACCTCACACACAACTACACCATGACATTTAATAACACAGCACATGCAAAACCAGCAATGTCCATCTCCTCCTCACGCACACTTACACCATGACATGTAACACAGCACAGTGCACACAGCAGTGTCAATCTCTCACGTCCACACACTACATACACCATGACATGTATACACAGAACAGTGCACACATCAGTTTGATCTCCTCCTCACACACTAACAACCATGACATGTATACACAGCACAGTGCACACAGAAGTGTCATCTCCTCCTCAACACCTACTACACCATGACATGTATACACACACAGTGCAGCGCCAGCATTGTCCATCTCCTCACACACTACACACCCATGTATGTATACACAGCACAAAGCACGACAGCAGTGTTCATTTCCTCCTTACACACTACTACACACACCATGACATGTAACACAAGCACAGTGCACACAGCAAGTGTCATCATCCTCACACACTACTACAGCCATGACATTATTATACAGCTCAGGTGCACACAGCAGTGTCATCTCCCTTCCTCACACTACTACACACCATACATGTATACACAGCACAGTGCAACACAGCAGTGGTTCATCGTCTCACACTACTAACACCAAGACATGTATACTAGCACAGTGCACACAGCAGTGTCATCTCCTCCTCACACTACTACAACCATGACATGTATACAGATCACAGTGCACACAGCAGTGTCATCTCCTCCTCACACTACTACACCATTGTCAATGTATACACGCACAAGTGGCACAACAGCAGTTGTCATCTCCTTACACTACAACACACCATGACATGGATACACAAGCACGTGCAACACCAGCAGTGTCATCTCCTCTTCACACACAAGCTAACACCATGACAGAATACACAGCACAGTGCACACCAGCAGTGTCCATACTCCTCACACTCTACTACAAAACACGACCGATGACATGTATACACAGCACAGTGCACACAGAGCAGTATCATCTCCTCCTCACAACACAACTACAATACACCATTACATTACACACAGCACAGTGCACACAGCAGTGTCATCCCTCCTCACAACTTCCTACACCATGGGAAAACCCCCCTCCCATTTATACAACAGCCAGTGACACACAGTCAGTGTCATCTCTCCTCACACTTCTACACCATGACATTATACAACAGCACAGAGCACACAGCGAGTGTCATCTCCTCCCTCCCACTACTACATACACCATTGACATGTATACACAGCAACAGTAGCACACAGCAGTGTCATCCCTCCTCAACTACACTACTACATACACGAAGACATGTAATACACAGCACAGTGCACACAGCAGTGTCATCTTCTCCTCACACTACTACCCAATGACATGTAATACACAGCCCAGTGCTATCACAGCAGTGTCATCTCCCTCCTCACACACAACAACACCATAACATGTATACACAGCACAGTGTCAAACACACAGCAGTGTCATCCTCCTCACACACCTACGACAACACCATGACATGTATACCCAGCACAGTCACAGGTCAGCAAGTCATCTCCTCCTCACACACTACTAAAAACCATGGACATGTCATACACAGCACAGTACACACAGCAGTGGTCATCCTTCCCCTCACCACTACCAACAACCATGCACATGTATACACACACCAGTTAGCACACAGCAGTGTCCAATCTCCTCGTCACACACTACTACACCATGACATATATACACAGCACAGTGCACACAGCAGTGGTCATCACTCCTCACACTACTACACCTGACATGTAATACACAACACATTGCAACACAGCAGTGGTCATCTCCTCCTCACTTCTACAACAACCATGACATTGTTATACATAGCACAGTGCACACAGCAGTGTCATCTCCTCACACTACTACACCTGACATGTATACACAGCACAGTGCCCACAGCAGTGTCTATCCTCCCACACTACTACAACTATGACATGTTACACAGCACAGTGCACACAGCAGTGTCTCTCCTCCTCACTCTCCAATCGTAAACTACACCATGACAGTATACACAGCAACAGTGCACACAGCAGTTTCATCTCCTCACAAAACACTACTACAACCATGGAACATGAGTAACACAATCACAGAGTGCACACAGCAGTGTCATCTCCTCACCACTAATGTACACCATGACAAGTAATACACAGTACAGTGCCCACTGTCAGTGTCATCTCCACCTCACTCTACTACAATCCATAGACATAGTATGCACAGCACAGTGCACACAAGCAGTGTCACCATCTCCTCCTCACCTACTTACACAAAGACATGTATACACAGACACCCAGTGCACTACAGCAGTGTCATCTCCTCCCACACACACTACAACAACCATGACATGTATATACACAAAGTGCACACAGCAGTGTCATCCCCTCCTCACACTCTACTACCAACCATGGACAATTATACTACAAACAGCAAAGTGCACACAGCAGTGTCATCTCCTCCTCATCACACTACTAAACACCATGACAATGTATAGTACACAGCAAGTGCACACAGCATTGTACTCTCCTTCACAATCACTCACCTACTACCACCAATGACATGTATACACAGCACAGTGCACACCGCAGTGTCATCTCCTCCTCACACTACTACACCATGACATGTAGGACACAGCACAGTATGCACACAGCAGAGTCCTCTCCTCACACACTTACTACAACCATGACCATGTATACACAGCACAGTTCACAAGCATTGTCATCTCTCCTCACACACTACTACACCATGCCATGTATAACACAGCACATGCACAAGCAGTGTCATCTCCTCCCTTACACACACTCACAGACACCAAGACCATGTATACACACACAGGCACCAGCAGTGGTCATCATCCCTCTCACACTACTCACATACCATAACATGTATAACCACAGCACAGGTGCACGACAGCAGTGTCATCCTCCTCACACTACTACAACCATTATACAAGTATACACAGTACAGACACACACAGTGTCATCCTGCCACCTCACACACTACGTTACACCATGACTGAATACACAGCACAGTGCAACACAGCAGTGTCCATCATCCATCTCACACACTACTACACCATTACCTGTATATCACAGCCACCAGGCACATAGCAGTGTCATCTCCTCACACACTACTACACCATGACAAGCATACACAGCACAGTGCACATATAGTGTCATCTCCTCCACATACTACTACCAACCATGACAATGTTACACAGAATCACGTGCACACACAGTTCATCTCCACCTCACTCAACACTACTACCAGCCATGACATGAATACACAGCACAGTGCAACAGCAGTGTCACTCACCTCAACACACTAACACCATGACCATGTATATACCGCAACAGAGACACCATAGCAGTGCACATCTAACTCACAACACTACTACACCATTACATGTATACACACACCTGTGCACACAGGCAGTGTCATCTCCTCACAACACTATAACAACACCATGACATTTATACACAGCACAGTTCACACAGCAGTGTAATCTCCCCCTCCCCTCCTCCTAACACCTACTACACCATGACATGTATACACAGTACAGTGGAACACAGCAGTGTCATCTCTCCTCACCTCCTACAACCATGACATGTATAATACACGCACAGTGCACACAGCAGTGTCAGAGCGAGCCACCTCACACACTACTACACCATGACTGGTATACACATTCTGACAGTGCCACAGCAGGTGTCATCTCCTCCTCACACACTACTACACCATGACAAGTAATACACAGCCCAGTGCACACAGCATGTCATTCTCCTCCTCACACACCTACTACACCATGACATATACACAGCACCCTAGTGTCACACAGCAGTGTCTATCTCCACACACACTACCTACACCATGAATGTTTACACTACACAGCGTGCACACAGCAGTCGCATCTCCTCACATTCTACTAAACCATGACATGTATACAACAGCCACAATGCACACAGCAGTGTCCATCTCCTCCTCACTAACACTACTACAACCATGACATGTATACACAGCACAGTGCACACAGCAGTGTCCATCTCCGTCCTCAGCACACTAACTACACCATGACATGATACACACACAGTGCACACACAGGGCATCTCCTCACACTACTACATCCATGACATTAATACACAGCACAGTGCGCACACAGCAGTGTTCATCTCCTCCTCACACACTAACTCACCATGACATGTATACACAGCAAGTGCACACAGCAGTGTCATCCTCTCACAACACTACTACCCCATGACTTGAATACACCAGCACAGTGCTACACGCAGTGTCAATCTCCTCCTCACACCACACTACTACACCATGACATGAATACAAGCACAGTGGCACAAAGCCACGTCATCCCTCCTCACAAACAACTACTCCCCTGACATTAATACACTAGCCACAGTGCCACAGCTGTCCTATCACCTACCTCACACTTACTACACCATGGACATTGTATCCTACAGCACAGTGCACACAGTCAGTGTCATCTCCTTCACAAAAAAACACTACTACAAACACCATGAATTATACACAGCACAGTACACACGCAGTGTCATCTCCTCCTCACACCTCTACTACTACCATGACATGTATACACAGCCACAGTGCAACACAGCAGTGTCATCTCCTCCACAACACTACTACATACACTACACATACACGCTATACACAGCACAGTGTGCCACACAGCAGTGTCAACTCTTCACACTACTACACCAGTGATCATGTATACCACAGCACTGTGCACACCAGCAGTGGTCATCTCCTCCTCACCACACTAACTTACACTCATGACATGTATACACCAGCCAGTGCACACAGCAAGTGTCCATCTCCCTATCCTCCACATACCACAGACACTACTACAGCCATGACATGTATACACCAGCGCACAGTGCACACAAGCAGTGTCATCTTCCTTCCTCACACACTACTACAGACCATGACATGTATACACACGCAGTGCACAACAGCAGTGTCATCTCACACACTACTACACCATGACATGTATACACAACACAGTTCACACAGCAGTGTCATCTCCCTCCTCACTACACTATCTCCACACATCATGACATGTGTACACCATGCACAGTGCACACAGCATTGCCATCCTCCTCACACTAATCTTACCCATGACATTTTATACACAGCACAGTGCACACAGCAGTGTCAACTCCTCCTAACACTAACTACATACAATCCATGATAATGTATACACAGCAAGAGGCACACAGCAGTGTCAATCTCTCCTCCTCACACACTACTAAACCATGACATGTATAAACACAGCACAGTGGCGATCGCTCAGCAGTGTCATCTCCTCCTCCAACTACTACAAAAACCATGACATGTATAACAGCACAGTGCCAACAGTGCAGTGTCAGTCTCCTCCTCCTCCACACTACTACAACAAACCATGACATTGTATACACATGCAACAGTGCACACAAGCAATTGTCTTCTCCTCACACCACTACTACAACACATGACATGTATACACACACATGCACACAGCAGTGTCATCTCCTCACACATACTCACACCATGACATGTAACACAGACACATTGCACACAGCAGTTTCATCTCCTCCGCCTCACCACACTACACAACAACAACCATGACATGAATACACAGCACGGCACACAGCAGTGTCTTCTCCTCCTCACACACTTAACTACTAATTACACCATGACAAGTATACACAGCACAGTGCACTACAGCAGTTTCATCCTCCTCCTCACACTACTACCCCAGAACTAATACACAGCACAGTGCCAACACAGCAGTGTCATCTCCTCCCACACACTACACACATGACATGTATACACAGCACAGTGCACACAAAGGGGCCCAGTGTCATCTCCTCCACAATGACCAAACTACACCAAGACATGTATACACAGCACAGTGCACACATCGCAGTGTCAATCTCCTCACACACTACTACACCCATGGACATGTAATACACAGCACAGTGCACACAGCAGTGTCATCTCCTCCTCACCACACTACTACACCAATACATTGTATAACACAGCAAACAGGCATGCACACAGCATTGTCATCTCCACACACTTCACTACAAACCATTAACATGTATACACAGCACAGTGCCACAGCATTTGTCATCGTCTCCTCACACACTACTGACACCATGACATGTATAACACAGTCACAGTGCACACAGCATGTCATCTCCACACAAACACAAACCCAACTACAAACCATGACATGTATACACAGCACAGTGCACACAGCAGTGTCATCACCTCCTCAAACACAAATACACCATGACATGTATACACAGCACAGTGCACACAGCAGTGTCATCTCCTCCTCACACACAACTACACCATGACATGTATACACACAACAGAGCACACAGCAGAGTCATCTCCTCCTCACCACCACACTCTAACAAACCATTACAAGTAACACAGCACAGTGCACACAGCAGAGTCCTCTCCTCACGACACAACTAAACAACCATGACATGTTATACACGCACAGTGCACACAGCAGTTGACCATCTCCTCACACCACTACTACACCAATGACATGTTACACATCACAGTGCAAACACAGCAGTGTCATCTCCTCCTCAACACACTACTACAAACACCTATACAACACCATGACCAGTATAAACTCAGCACAGTGCACACAGCAGAGTCCATCTCCACACACTACTACACCATGACATGGTATAACAGCTCAGTGTCACAACACGTGTCATCTCCTCACACACTTACTAACCATGACAGTGTATACAACACACAGCACAGTGCACACAGCAAATGTCATCTCCTCACACACTACTAACAACACCATGAACATGTATACACAGCAACAGTGCACACAGCAGTCGTCGATCTATCCTCCCTTCACACACTACTAACCATGACATGTATACACAGCACAGTGCACACAGCAGTGTCAATCTTCCTCATCACACATTACTACCCCATGACATGTATACACCGCACAGTGCACACAGCAGTGTCATCTCCGTCTTACATTACTATGTCATGATAGATAGTTGATATAATTGATCATTCCTTACCAATCTGAGCACATAGGTAGACACACAATATAATGGCTATATAACTTCTATTCATATTTTCTCTATCTCTTCGGACCTCCTCTGATGTGATCCTCCTGAGTACAAGTAAAAATCACCTCCAGCTCACTCTGTGGGTCCATAAATCCTGGGGTGTGAACCTTCTAAGTTCCTGCCAGTGATCCAGCCCAACAAGCCATGCTGGTTATGATGTAGTAATAGAAGCTGCGCATTTCCTACTCTTTGTCATTATCAACGTGCCCCTTAGGATTAACATTAAAATGAGGGCACAGACATGGTGCAAATATATTTTACACAAGGATTATAGGTCACTATAGGTAATAAAGCAGGAGATTAGAACACAGAGAGCTATAATTACATGTGAAGTCTTTAATTTATTTACTTAAGATAAAATGATTAAACAAATTCCCCCAAACTAAAAAAAATGACCCACATTAGAAAAGGCGTGAAAAAGAAAAAACATAAATCATTAGAAGGGCCTTGAAGATTTCTAAAAAAAAAAACTCCCTATCACCTCCCACTGCAATGAAATAAAAAATTACTCCATACTCACCTCTCCCATCAGCGCTGCCAGAGCTACAGGGTTTCCGCCCCGGGTCCTGTACTGCTGACGTCAATTTTCAGGGAAACAAAAATTTTGGGGCAACCTTCGGGAAAGTCCCATAAAGGGGCCCCACAGGGGTGGGTTGATTGACGGGCCCCATCATGTAAACCATAAAACTTAACACAAAAAAACAAGGAGGGGGGGGGGGGAAAAGGGGGGGGGGGGGCATTTGGGCTCGGGGAAGTACGGGATCATTGGTAAAGGCAGGGGTATTTTTAAAAAGTCTTGAAAAAAAAAAAAAACCTTTGGACCACCAGGGTTTTAAAAAACTATTTGCACTTCCTAAGGGCCCTCTTTTCCCCACGGTTTTTATTTTCCCGGGGGTTTTTGGCCCGGGTTAACTCCGCCCCGGGGATTTGCCCCGCATACGGCCCAACCGGGCGGAGTAATTAGGGTTAATCCACGGGCTCTCATAGAAACAGTTGGATTCCTTCCCCGGTCCCCCCCGGGCTGGGCGAATCCGCGTGGGGGGGAAAAGTGACATGCACATTATCCGGGGCCAAAAACGCCCCAAAAAAATTTTAATGACAGCCCCAGGGGCCGGGGGGGCGGCCCCCCCGGGCCTCGTTCCGGCCCCCCCCCCCCTTTTCCCGCCCCTTATTCAGGGGGGCCGGGATTTGCGAGCGAAAATCCGGCCCCACAAATCCCCGTGAATAACCCGGGGTAAAACACCCCTAAGTTTCCCAAAAAACCAAGTTTAAAATAAACAGTGCCCAATCTAAGGCTTATTTCGGGGTTACTAGGGACAAAACATTAAACCATTTGGGTTTCCCCTTTACTTGGGGGCCCCCCCTGGGCAACTACCTAGGGGCCCCAAAGGAAAAATATGACCTAAAAAGGGCCCTAAAAACACTCCCCCCGGGTTTGGGCCCAAAACAGCTGATGATCCCCTTAGGGAAAGCCCCCCCACGGAAACGGTTTTTTCGGGGGGTTTTTACGGGGCCCTTTTTGTGGTTTTTTCAGACCCCCTTTGAAAACCGCCCCAAAATTTTTTTAGCACAAAGGGTTTGCTTTAATTGGAAAACCCCCAGCGTCCCCCACGCAGGGGTTTTTTTCCGCCGGCGTTTTTTTTCCCCCCCCCGGGTCCTGGCTTAAAAAACATTGTGTAAAGGCAAAATCTTCCATCCGATTTTCGGACAGAAAAAAAGTGCTTCTAAATGTGAAGGGGGGGGGTCTAAATGGGCGGAGAAAAAGCCACCCCCCCACCCCGCCGGAAAACCCCGGGGACCGGTTTTTTGTCCTGGCAGTGAGAACGCCCCCTTGATTAAATGCCCCTGAGGGCCCCGGGCACCCCACCCCCGACATTCCCTGCTAAGGGGACTCCCTTTTCCCCAAAAATTTTCCCCTTGTTTGTTTTCTTGCTTGTTTTTCACATCTCTGGTTTTCTATCCCAAGTGTCCCGTTGTGTACGTTACAGTCTATTATGTCGATACATATTCATTTGTATGACAATTTTATGTCCATTGCACCTGATGTAATCTTACCTTTGTTGTGATTTACCAAACTACTAGGTGTGTTTGCTCTCAACAAAATGTAATTGTTGATAAGGTAGAGCCTCAGATGACTTAAAGGGGTGTTATCATTTCATTAAATGGCCTTCAGAATAAGGGGACAGTGAAAACAAGCAACTTTGCAATTGGATGTCATAGCAAAGTTGCCTTGTTCTCACAGTGTCCCTTATCTTGTGTTTTTATTTACATGATATCCAGTGTGGGTCGAATCCCTCCTGATCCCTCCTCCTTGCAATTCACTAGCTGAGAGCTCATTTACATTCTGTACAGCCCCTGGGTCGATTCACTGAGCTGTGTGTCTGACTCAGAGTTAGGGGCCGTAGCATTTTCTGTCTCCACACCTAGCAGAAACAGACTGCAGCAGATTGTACAATGAGAAAACATGACAGTTTTGTCCCTGTGCCTAACTCTCCTGCATACAGCAGATCTGTGCCGTTCTTAGAAAGCTGTAATACATCTCCAGCTGTTGAGAGATCAGTGCTCAGATTAGATTGAATGCAGCCTGTGGTATTGTATACAGCTCTTATAAAATAAGACTGATAGGGAGAGACACAGTGATAT
Source organism: Phyllomedusa bahiana (assembly GCA_025379985.1). Lineage (NCBI taxonomy): Eukaryota > Metazoa > Chordata > Amphibia > Anura > Hylidae > Phyllomedusa > Phyllomedusa bahiana. The sequence continues at coordinate 49,468 of JAODAL010018661.1, read as the reverse complement.
GTGGACTCAGAGGGGAGGGGGGAGGAGTCTCAGGCCAGCAGTGAAGGGGGGATGATGTCATCCAGCTGGGAGGGGAAGAAACGCCCCTGCATTCACAGAGCTGGGAAGCTAAGAGAAGTGTGAATCAGCCAAAGTAAGGAAGTGATACATCCCCTTTAAGCTGTTATCACACACCTGTGTTCATCGCAGAAGTCATACAGAGATGTAATCTTGGGGCCACATGACCTGGGAATGCGATTAGTAGAAGATAAACGGAACATGCAAGAGGATGAGAAAGCGGAAAAGAATGACTTCAGGTATTCTTCGTGTCAACACAGAGCTACTCACAGGGAAAACATGGAGGACTTGTTCTTTAACATATGTTGTTAATATTATTGTTATTCATTGTGGCTCCAATACATTCCATACAACCATATATTACATAACACAGGAGTAGTAGGGTGAATAAAATGCACACAGAAAAAAGATACAAAGCCAAAGAGTCCTGCCAAATACAAGCTGGCAGTCTAAGAGATGGGCGTTTGTAGAAGGTGGCAGTTTTTGGGTAAGGTTTAAGAGGATAATAAGTATTTGAAGGAACTAAGTATTTGATCCCTTGCTGATTTTGTAAGTTTCACCACTGACAAAGGTATGATCAGTCTATAATTTTAAGGGTAAGTTAATTTTAACATTGAGAGATAGAATATCCAAGATAAAATCCAGAAAATCACATTGTATAAATTATATAAATCTATTTGCATGTATTTGTAAATATATTTGTAAATTATATAAATGTATTTGCATTTTGCAGTGAGAAATAAGTATTTGATCCCTCTGGCAAACAAGATTTAATACTTGGTGGCAAAACCCTTGTTGGCAGGCACAGCAGTCAGACGTTATTTCTAGTTGATGATGAGGTTTGCACACGTCAGGAGGAATTTTGCTCCACTCCTCTTTGTAGATCATCTCTAAATCATTAAGATTTTGAGGCTGTTGCTTGGCAACTCGGAGCATCAACTCCCTCCATAAGTTTTCTATGGTATTTAGGTCTGGACACTGGCTAGGCCACTCCAAGACCTTAATGTGGTTCTTTTTTAGCCCCTCCTTTGTTGCCTTGGCTGTATGTTTTCGGTTATTGTCTTGTCCCGGCGGAGGGAAGGAGGTTGTCACTCAGGATTTTATGGTACATGGCTCCATCCATTCTCCCATTGATGCGGTGAAGTAGTCCTGTGCCCGTAGCAGAGAAACACCCCCAAAACATAATGTTTCTACCTCCATGTTTGTACCTCCATGTTTCAGTGGGGACGTTGTTCTTTGGGTCATAGACAGCATTTCTCTTCCTCCAAACACGGCGAGTTTAGTTAACGCCAAAGAGCTCCTTTTTTGTCTTATCTGACCACAGCACCTTCTCCCAATCACTCACAGAATCATCCAGGTGTTCATTGGCAAACTTCAGGTGGGCCTGCACATGCGCCTTCTTGAGCACGGGGACCTTGTGGGTACTGCAGGATTTTAAACCATTATGGCGTAATGTGTTACCAATGGTTACATTGTCCGTTGTCTCCTTCTTATCCAGCGTCTTACTTATGGTTTTGTAGCCCATTCCAGCTTTGTGAAGGTCTATGATCTTGTTCCTGACATCCTTAGAAAGCTCTTTGGTCTTGCCCATGTTGTAGAGTCTGTGGACAGGAGTCTTTTATAATGGTGATTATTTAAGACAGCTGTCTTTAGTGCAGGTAACAAGTTGATTAGGGCCGTCTAACTGGTCTGTAGGAGACAAAACTCTTAATGGTTGGTAGGGGATCAAATACTTATTTCTCTCAGCAAAATGCAAATAAATTTATATAATTTATACAATGTGATTTTCTGGATTTTATTTTGGATATTCTATCTCTCAATGTTAAAATGAACCTACCCTTAAAATGATAGACTGTTCATGTCTTTGTCAGTGGGCAGACTTACACAATCAGCAAGGGATCAAATAATTATTTCCTTCACTGTAGGTAGTCATTAGTGAGCAGACAGGGGGCCAGGTAGAACTTTTTTAAAGTTGGGGCAAGTCTTGTAGGAAGAGAGAGTTGCGTGAATATGGGCAGCATGAAAAAGGAGAAAAATCATGAGCGAAAGGAGATGATCAGAGAAGGAAATGAGTTAATCAGCAGAGGAACATAGAGGGCAGCTAGGAGAAGATCTGCAGGTGAGGGCTGAGATGTGGGTGCGGCTGTGAAAGGCTTTTACTAGGTGTCCTAGTTAAATGGTTTTTTTCGGGACTTTTGATACTATCCTTAGGATAGGCTATCAATAATACATTTATGGGTTTCCACCCTCCTGGCACCTTCATCAATCACTTGACTAAAGTGGCTGCAGTAAGGAATTATTGAAACAACAGCTGTTGAGGTCTTGCCAGGCTTTACTCATGACACAAATACTTCAGTTACACAATCACTATTGCCCTACATAATATAGTTTCCTACAGAGGTACTTTTGGTTTCGCAATTTTCACAAAAGTTCAACACTCTCAGTCTTAGGGTAGGTTCACACAGTGATACTTTTTTTTCAATATGTAAATGAACGTGTTGAAATCAGTCCAAAATCTGCATCCAATAAATGTATCCAAAATGCATCTGTATTGCGTATTAAGATCAGTTGCCAGATGTGTATTTCACTGCGTTTTCTTTCACATTATTCAAGTTTGAAACCAATGTGATTTTTAGGCGCGTAAACGTATCTAACTATGTGCCAGAAGGTGTGGATATATTTTTAAGAAAAATCACAGAAAAATGGAACATTATTTACTCAAAAACATAATCACAAGGGATTGTGCCCCCTAATGGTCAAGTACCCTAGGGGGACTAAGTATTAAAGTAAAATAAAAAAGTTTAGGAATAAATAAATATTGAGGGCAAAATGTATGTACAGGGCTGCACAAGTATTCTGGTGTCCTTTCAGTCCAAAAACTGGCGCAGTCCTGTTCTCTCGATATCTGAGCAGGCGTACTCCAAAATTGGGCACACCATTCACAATAGGAGATGTCACAGCTCCCCCTCCCTGCACACTGACTTCTTCCCAGGTCACAGATCATGCCAAGAAAACTCTCCTATAGAAGTCAATGGGTCAGCTCCTGTTCACAGGCTCCTATGTCCATGAAGCTGCTGTTAAGCATCGCTCTAAATGCTGTTAAAGCAGTGCAGGCAAAAATGCTGTCTCCACAATCATATATAGATGACAGAATTGAGAAATCTATAATAAGAAAATAAAAAACGGCTAAGAAGAAAAGAATATGGATCAGGGTCTGGTTTTAATAAGTGAAAAAAAACAATTGCCCAACGATTCCCTTTAAGAGTTAAACAAGTAAATTGTTTTTCTATTATTTTGTTATACTAATGCCTTGGTGACATGAGCCATATACATAGAGAGCTGCCACAAGTAGATTAAAAACAGTCACCATATAGTGACAGTCATCATACAAACGCTGACACTCAATCCCTGTTACTACCACATGCAACAGGGGTACTAGGAAGAGCCAGGCTATAGTCAGAAGGGGGTTTCTTTAATGAGATGACCCGCCTCCGGGTTGGCTGCAGGCTGGTATTTTTAGCATAGGAAAGGGCAAAAATTCATGGGCCTTCCCATCTTGATAGTAACAGCCTGCAGCTGCCAGTTTTACCTTAGCTGGTTATAAAAATGGAGGGTCTCTAAGTTGTCTTTTTTATCCTTTAAAAATCTAAAATTAACAAATTATTTAAATGTGGGGTTCCCCCATTTTTTATAACCAGCCAAAGTAAAACCAACAGGATTGAAAGGTCCATTAATATCGGCCCCTTCCCATTTCAGCTAACAGCCACTCCAGAAGTGGACCTTCACATTACCATCGACATCTGATGGTAACATGGCTCTTCCCAGTACCCCTAGTTCGTTGGCTACTTGTGTAACAGTGGGAAAAGTGACAAAAAAAACACCACTGGCTGACACTGGAACAAATTACAGAAACAGAAAAAAAGCTATTTATGTGATTAAACTATCCACAAAACCACAAAAACATTACAGATAGGGCATCACCCAGCTTTCCTGGACACTGAAGTTTATCTTTGATACATCTGCAACTACTAGACCAGGCCTGGGCATTGTACGGCCCGCCAGCTGTACTAATAGTAGTGCTGACAGCCCACCACAGCCTGGTAGCGCTGAGAGGCCGCGGCGGGCCATCAGCGCTACTATTAATATGCCCGGTATTAGACTGGGCAGTGGCGCAATGAAATAATCTTATCGCGCCGCTGCCTCTCCTCGACGGCACAGCAGTCACAGACTGTGCGGCCAAGGAGCTGCCGGAAGTGAGTATTAGCATTGTTATTTTTAATTTGGGTTATCTGCCTGAGGGGAGCATGAGCTATATACCTGCCTGAGGGGAGCAAGAGCTATATACCTGCCTTACTGAGGGGAGCATGAGCTATATACCTGCCTGAGGGGAGCATGAGCTATATACCTGCCTTACTAAGGGGAGCATGAGCAATATACCTGCCTTACTGAGGGGACATATATGTATATGCCTTCCTTGCTAAGGGGAGTTTTATATACCTGGGTTCCAGACGGAAACTGTATATACCTGCCTTACTGAGAGTACAGAGTAAGTTGCCACAAAAATAAACCCTGAAAACAAATTCAGCCCCGTTCACCCATTGTTTATTTTTTTTTTTAAGGAGTATGACACTCTAAACCCATCCCACTTGCTCATGCGGCCCCAGGGGAAAATTAATTGCCCACCCCTGGACTAGACCTTGCATAAGACGCTGCAATACTTAGTGGGATTAGTAGAAAACATAATAAAATGCATGAAGCTTAAAAAAAAAATTTATAAAAGGGAATAAAAAAGGTAAATACCATGTCCTGTTGACTTATATTATGTAAAAAAAAATCTGAACAATAATAAAGTATACTTAATTGGCTAGATGCTATTTTTTTCCTTACAAATGAATGCTGTAATGAAAAACATCAAAAATTTGTTCTTATCCTGCCTCTCAAAAAATGGAACAAAAAAGCGGCACCTGTTCAACAATGGTATCAATAAAAACTACCTTAAAGGAGGTTTTTCATCACAATGATTAGCTTTTAACATGTCGGGCAGGTAAATGAAGCCTGTTACCAAAGACTTTGCTGTTCTGATTTTACTTTGGTCAGGTGGTAAAGAAGATTTTATCTCCTCTTAGTGAACACAATTTTCTTTGGTTACTGGCCACCTCTTCTCACCTCTCTCTTCTGTATTTCTTATCTGATTGATCCACAAGCTGCCATTGGTCAGTCACTCCCTACATAGTCTTTTCTTCAGCAACAGAGGTTTTTTTGGCAAGTTTTAAGTCTTAGGCTATGTTCACACAGGGTAATTTCGCCGAAATTAGGGTAATACATAGTTCTCATAGAGAACTATGGATTACGGCTCCTCTCCCTGCTCGTACTATACGATCGTACTGTATGCGCAGGGAGATAAATGACATGTCAATTATTTGCGGCCAATATGTGCCACGAGTAATGACTGTCAATGGGGCCGGCGGGCCGCATCCCCCCCCCCGCGCGCCACGGGTGTACGCGCGTATCAGCATGTGCTCCCGATAGACACGATGTACTGCGGCATGTACTGTACGCGCCGCAGTACATCGTGTGATCATAGCCTTAGATCCCTGTAGCTTTGACCACTACAGTTTTTAAATCTCTAAGGCTATGTTCACACGGCTTATTGCCGGCGTAATTGCGAGGATTTCGCCCGCAATTACGGCGGCTGCCGTGCAGCGGGGGCGGGGTGGGGTGGGGCCAGACCCATAGTCATGCATTATCCACGGCGCGTATACGCCGCTAGTAAATGACATGTCACTTATCTCCCCCTGCGGCGTATTGTGCGAGCAGGGAGAGGAGACGTAATCCATAGTTCGCTATGAGAACTGTGGATTACCGTAATGACCAAGATGTATTTCGGCCCGTAATTCGCGCAGTAAATAAGCCGTGTGAACATAGTCTAAGGCTATGTTCACACGGGTTATTTCGGGGCGTATTTATGGTCGTGTTTACGTCGCAAATACGTCCCGAAATACGTTTCAAATACGTGTCGCAAAGTGTGGCACGTATTTCACATCGTAAATACATTCCACATTCTTTAATATGGGGATTTACTTGCAAAATACGCCTCAATAAGTACAGGGGACTTAATTTTTACGATTATTTAGGAGTTTTTACGCCGTAATACTTGCGAAAAATCCCCTTTTGGTGAACGTGGGGCGTTTTTAAATTGGTTTAATGCTAATTAATTGTTCATTATTTGAAACGTATTTCGGGAATTTCGGACGTAAATACGCCCGAAAATAGCCCCGAAAAAACCCCGTGTGCATACCCTAAAAGTCAGATCACTGCAAAATAAATATTTGGGAATAGCAGAGCGAAATTAAATCATATAGATTTCCCCCCACACTGAACTGGAAGTGAGATTTAAAGCGGCGTGGCCTGTAAAACACATGGGAGAAAAACCCCTTTTAATTTTATTTAAATTAAAAAAAAAAAGCCTACACAGCTCAGTCGATGAAAAATAAAAATTTTTGGGTTTTTCAAAGTGGTGACAAAAGGATGAAAACATAAGAAAAATGTAGTAAATCTACATGTGGATGAAAAAAATAACCAGTGTCTTCAAGACCCAAAATAGCTGCCTCCCTTGGGGTTTGTGCCCCAAAAAATTTTTTTAAGCCGGTTTTTAGTGTGCTTTATGCACGGAAAAACGGCCCAAAATCAGCCTCAAAATTTTCAAATCATTTCTCATTGAACATACTTGTCATTCCGAGAAGGTATTTCCAAGCGTAATTGCAGTCTTTTTTTTTTGGGATGAAATTATACCCGTACAGTAAGGACATCAATTATGGGGTTTTTTGCTTGAAAAATCCCATAAAAAAAATGGGGAAGGGATTTTTCAAAATACTCCTCAAAAAACACTTCAAAATACGCCTCTAATAAGGTATTTTTTAAGCTGATTTGGAAGCATAAATTTACACTTCAAAATATGCTGTGTAAACATACCCTTAGGCTAGGTTAACATGTAGCAAATGACTCACATCTAAAGTGCAGCAATGACGTGGCTGCACCACAAGCAATCGGAAGGTTAATGTAGTCTTCAGGTCAAAGAGGTTGTCCACTAAAAAAAAAAACCAAAAATATTTACAGGTTCGTCACATACTACAGAGCTGGATATGGCCACAAAAACCTAAACCAATTTCCAAATATCTTAATTTTTTTTTTACGAGGGAAGAAAGGTTTCGAAAGAGGTTTCTCTGTTACATATAATCTCTTATTAACTGTGGATAATCAATCTAAACCAAATTATATTAAAAAATGGTTAAAGGACTTATCTACCACGCTTCCTTATGACTCCTGGATGGCAGCAGTTATGGTTCCCACCGAGCACTCCAGGTTCATAAATCACCTAGAAGTCATAAAATAAATATACCTAGGTCAGTGTTTCTCAACTCCAGTCCTCAAGACCTACCAACAGGTCAGGTTTTCAGGATCTCCCACAGAAAGCACTGACAATAATGACATCACCTGTGCAATGCTAATTATATCAGCTGTGCAATACTGAGGAGATCCTGAAAACATGACCTGTTGGTGGGTCTTGAGGACTGGAGTTGAGAAACACTGCCTTAGGTGGTACTTATCGCCTACCCGAGTGGCTCACTTCTCCCAACCTGGCTCGGCCCTTTGCTGGAGGGGTTGTAGATCAGTTGGAACTCTATTACTTATGTGGTGGAATTGCCCCATAACTTTTGGGGTGGAATTGCCCCATTACTCCGGCTCCAGCTTAATTAGACATAAATCTATCAGAATTCCTGACCCCCTTTAGAACAATTCTATTTCATATTCTTGTGGCAACGAGACTAACTATCTCTAGCCACTGGAAATCTTCAGCTACCCTTTCCATTAGATAAATTCTTCATAGAGTTAACTTTCAATTCAGGTGCGAAACTTCCCTCACAATCCCTCCTCATGTAGTTCCTAAAATTAAGGAAAAATGGGAGATTTAGATTTTCTCGACCTTTTTCGAGAGGTTATAATATTTGGATATGCTTCACTTTACCCGACTGAAATAACAGGTTATACTCATAGCACTGTTTAGGTTAAGATAACTATGTTTGATACTGTTAAGGGTCTAAAACTGAAAATTGGGTTTTTTTCCCAACATTCCAAACTGGTATTGTGATATGGAATTTGATGAAGAAATATCTATGGCACTGTTTGTGTGTTTTTCTTCGTTCACCCATCTGGTTGTATGTTATTATTGTAACTTGACGGTTGTCTTTCTTGAAAATAATAAAAAATTCTCATGATAAAAAAATAAATAAAAAATAAATAATGATGTGACATTAGGGTAAAGGTGAGGAAAAACAAAAACAAAAAACAATACTTACCTAAAGAGAAGAGGCTCAAACTAATTTTGGTTACAGTGAATGGAAGCAGGCAAGCCTCTTCAGCACGTCTGGATGAGAGTCTGGCAGTAAAGAGGTGTGGGTCCCGGGAGCCATCAGAGCGGCAGCAGTGGAGGACTAGAAGGTAAGTGGCAGTAAAGAGGTGTGGGTCCCGGGAGCCTCCAGAGCGACAGCAGTGGAGGACTAGAAGGTAAGTATCTTTTTTTTTTGCAAAACCTTGGCAATGAGAATGACACAGTCTCGGCATTGCTGCTCCACACTATTCCTCTGTGATCTTTTTTTTTTGCCCACCCCACCTAAAGTCAGGTCATTACATTTTAGTGGACAGCCCCTTTAACTTCAGCATCATGCAGTTTGCTGGTTAATGGCTGTGCATGTATCGCGACCACATGTGGAACCAGCTTGAAGGGGTTAACATCGTATTTAGCTAAACATATGCACGGATTACAATGGATGTAATTCACCTGGGAGTCGGCTGTTCCCTGGGATGGAAGTTGCACATTAAAGTCTAAACCGGTTTCTCATCAAGGAGGAATTAGCCAGGGAGCAATAATCAGCTAAATCAGCTACAAAACCTCTTCGAGTCCTTCACTGACAATATAGAAAATCCATCTCTTCTTTTTATAGCTTGATAAAAGGTTCACGTATGATCTCAGATAGGTTACGGCTCTGGTTTACCTCCACACAGAACATCCGAGATAATTGGTCTCATCCATTAGTGGTGGAAGTGATGTAACGGCCATTTGTGACCTCAGCCATTCAATTTATCTTCTGTACTGCAATCATGCTAAGTGCTTGGTCAGTCAATCAGACCAAGATTACATTGAAACCATAAAGCTCGGTGTTAACTTTAAAATGTAGAACAACATGAAGCTGATGCGTTTCAAGCCATTCTGAAGACGCTGACACATTTTGCGTTTTTTAACCCCTTCCCTCTGCATGGTCATAATAATATGGCTCTTCATTTTTTTTCCTCCCCAACTTCCCACAGCCATAACTTTTTTTTATTTTTCCACCTACATAGACATAGGAGGGCTTTTATTTTTGCGGGACAAGATGTCATTTCTAAAGGTGACATTGACTGTACCATAGAGTATACTGAGAAACCGCAAAAAAATTCTGTGGCAAATGTGAAACAGAACTGACTTGCGCCCTCTTTGTGGGCGCATAAATTATTTATTGTCTGTATTCTGGAATTTGATATGACTCTGGTGATTCCAAATATATAGGGTTTATATTATATTGTAAAGAAATGAAAACATTCTCTATTTCTGAAATTTGCGCCGCAGCAACTTTTTCTGCAACTAATAACTTTATGATTTTTCCACCCATGGACCTGAGGGAGGAGGCACGTTTGAGAACTGAGGTGTAATTTTTATTGGTACCGTTTTGGAATGCATGCAGCTTTGTGATCACTTTTAATTTCAGTTATGTGGGGATATAAAATAACCAAATAATCACAATTTTGGTGTTTGGAATTTTTTTTCTTAAACGGAGTTCAGTGTACGGGATAAATGATGTTATCTTTTAATTGATCGGACTCTTACAGACACAGCCATACCAATTATGTGTAGCTTTTTTTTTTTTACAAAAAATCATCCCCATAGGGTACTTGACCACTAGGGGCCTCAAATGCTACCGTAGTACACCTTTCTGCATTATATAATGAGTATACCAAGATGGCAGTTCTATTACTTCCTGTCTGGGACAGGAAGTAATAGGAACACTAATATGGTGGCTATCAAAGCCGTCATTAGGCTTCCAGCTGTTATGTTAACGGATTGTCACTGGAGGGTGGATCGGAAGAAGGAACGGTCCGCAGCTATTTGTTTGTGATTAGTTTAGTTACATGGTAATTAGTGTTCAAATCCAGGCAATTTCAAAGGTTCACTTACTTTATTGTAGCTGTACATTAGGTACATTCTTTTAGTATGCTTACCATGAAATTAATAACATGAATGTGCCCCTAAATAATATTTATTATATTATATATCATTTAGGGGCACATTCATATTATGAATTTGATGTAAGCATACTAAAAGAATGTACCTAATGTACAGCTACAATAAAGTTAGTGAACCTTTGGAATTACCTGGATTTCAACACTAATTACCATGTAACTAAACATATAGATAGCTAGATACATTCTTATGTCCTCTTTGACTATTTTTTAGTGTTTTTAGAGTGCTAACCAGATTTTGTTTTTTGACTGTTTGTATGGGGAAGTGGTAGTCCTCAGCTTGGTTATGCACACCACCCACCTGCACAGGTGTTTTAACCCCTTAACAACCCTGGGCGTATGAGTACGTCCCAGGGCCGCTAAGAGGCTTTGCAGGGGGGATCGCTCCGTGATCGCCCCGGCTCCGCACAGCCGCCGGGTGTTAGCGGCTAATTGCCGCTATCACCCGGCGGTTACAGCCGGAATGGGCAGTGCCGCCCACGCTGTTTAACCCATCAGACACTGCGGCAAAGATGGCCGCGGCATCTGAATGAATGGCGATCTCCTGTCACTTCCATGTCCTGGTTTGCCCCACTTCTGTCCGCAGACAGGAAGTGGGGAAACCGCCATCTTGGTACACTCTAATGCATTACCTAAGCAATGCATTAGACTGTATTGACAATTGCACCACCTAGTGGTCAAGTACCATAGGTGGCCTCAATGTTAAATTAAAAAAATAAAATAAAATTTTTTACAGTACAAAAAAAAAAAAGTATTAAAATTCAAATCACCCCCCTTTACCCATTTTAAAAATTTAACAACAATAAAAAAATAAAAAAGTTACACATATTTGGTTTCGCCGAGGTCCAAAAAGTCTGATCTATAAAAATATAACATTTATCCTGTACGCTGAACACCGTAGAAGAAAAAAAATTCCAAACGCCAAAATTGCGTTTTTTGATCATTTTATGTCAGTTAAAAAATGGAATAAAAGTGATCAAAAAAGTTGCATCCATTCCAAACTGCTAGCGAAAAAAAGTACACTTCAGCCCACAAAAATGCCCCTCACTGACGTCCGTAGTTGTTAGTACAAAAAAGTTATTGGTCGCACAAACTGGCGCCACGGCACAAATTTAAAAAATAGAAAAAGTTTGGAATTTTTTTACGGTACCAAAACTTAACCGAAACCCTACATTTTTTGGTATCGCGGATGCGTATCAACCTGTAGAATACAGATAACACATTGTATTGACTGAAGATTGAACCCTTAAAAGCAAAACCCCCGCAAAAAGGCGGAAATACGTTTTTTTTCACAATTTGCCCCACTTGGAATTTTTTTGGGGTTTTTCCCTGTATATTCTATAGTATAGTGAATAACACCATTAGAAAGTACATCTTGTCCCGCAAAATAAAAGCCCTCATGTGTCTATGTAGGTGGAAAAATAAAAAGTTATGGCTCTGGAAAGGCAAGGAGGGAAAAACGAACGTGTCACCCAAAAAAAATGCCGGGTCCTTAAGGGGCTAATCAGATCAGGTGTATAGCAGGAACCTTCTAAGCCTGAAATGTGGAGATCTGAGCAGACACCTAGGGCGACATGTATGAACGGGCTTTTCGCCTGTTTTCTGGCGTATACTGCGCCACCCGGCCCGAATCCCCCTGTCGGACCGGGGTTTTCAGTGTTAGGCGCAGCTTTCCGCCACTTTCAGCTGCGCCCGAATGAAGGGACGGGCAATGGGCGCGGTGTGGGCGCGGTGTAGGCGTTCCGGGACGGGACGCGGCGCGCTCGAAAACTCCAAGGCATGTGCGATGGCGAGTCGGCAAAGCGAGGCGCAGTGCAGCGCTTGGCAGCTCCGACAGGCAGACCAGGTTTTTTTTGGTCTAAATGCTCGGCGCGGGGGAAGTGAAGCAGGATCGGAACATGCGAGAAGGGGAAATCGAAGATCGCGACAGAAATCTCGGCGCTCCGCTCCGTGCATCAGGAGTATGATTCCGAAAAAATCGCCTTTATAAAGGCGGAAAACAGTGTCAGAAAGAGAGCTGAACATAAAAAATAAACATAATAAAAAAAAAAACACTTTCCTAAACTCTAGAACGGCGCAATATCAAGAATTATGATATTGGAAATTGACGGGAAATACAGTAATTCAAATTCTGAAACCTATTCTCATTGGTCGGCAGAAACCAGCCAATCAGAATAGGAGCGACAAAGACCCATTCTAGCCTATGGAGAAGTTTAGACCAATCAGAATCCAGGGCGGGATAATTCAAAATACAGTAAAAAGACAGAAAAGAGCTGATTGGCTGAGTTAGCGGGTGCTTGGCTATCCCAGCCAATCAGAGCGCGAGCTACTTCTCCCATTATAGTCTATGGAGAGATGGGCGCACTGAAATCTCGGCCTAAAGCGCCGTGCGGCATGAAGTATTAATAAAAAAATGATTTTTTTTAAGTGTAAAACATTATCAGATAAAAAGCAAAACCCCTTCTTTACAAATAAACCAGTTAAAAACCCGAACAACGCGTTTGTCGCCGAGCCCGGCGCTACATAGGGAATTGCAATAGGAAAAATTCCCGGGGAAATACTTAATTCAAATTGTTTAAGTATCTTCATTGGTGGGCAGAAAAGCCAGCCAATCAAATGGGAAAGCGACAAAGACCCATTATATCCTATGGAGAATTTTGGGACCAATCAGAATAGGAGCGACAGTGGCCCATTCTAACCTATAAAGGGGAGTATTAACCAATCAGAATAGGAGTGACAATTTCCCATTATATCCTATGGAGAATTTGGACCAATCAAAATCCAAGGCGGGACAGTTCAAAATACAGAAAAAAATTGCAGAAACGACTGATTGTTGAAGCGGCGGGGCCGTCCGCTAGCCAATCAGAGTGCGAGCTACTTTCTCATAAAATTCTATGGGGAAAAGAAATTCTGAGCGCGCTCTGTGATTGGCTAATTTAAAAAGAGGCGCCGTTATTTGGACCAATGGGAGAGCAAGCGACGCTCCTATGGTTTTTCAAAATCCCAATCTGAAATAAAACTGTACATGGCGAAATAAAATTTATAAGACTACAGAAGTTTGTCCCGAGGGTTTTATATAAAATGAATAAAAATATGGGGTAACGAAAAAAAATATTAAATCAATAAAATCATGTTTATTTCTTTATTTTCGTTGCACCCATACTATTGATCCTTGGCTAACGAAAATAAAGAAATAAACCTGATTTTATTGATGTAATATTTTTTTTCGTTACCCCCATATTATCATTCATTTTAATGGTTCACTGTCGCTCCTATTCTGATTGGCCGGTTTATGCCGGCCAATCAGAATAGCTTTCTGAGTTTGAATTACTGTATTTCCAGGCAATTTCCAATATCCTAATTCTTGAATTTTGGATTTTTGGAAAGTGATTTGTTTTATGTATTTTTATTTTTTAGGTTTCAGCTCCCTTTTCCCGGGGAAAGTTGAAAAGCCTTTATAAAGGTGATTTTTGATTCATACTCGGCAACCCACATCTGGAATGATTTTTTCGCTGTTCCAGCCTGTCTCGCATCGGACTGTTTTTCGCGCAGCCCGCCGGCGCCTAAGTCCCGCACTGTGCCCCACACACTGGACGAGGCGCGGCGGACTTTACATGTATGTATGAGCGCGCCCCGGCCCCGACATAAATCAGGCGCAGATTCCGCCGGAAAACTAGCGGAAAGGTGCGCCCCGACCCGGCGGGATTCATACATGTGGCCCCTAGAGAGGCAACATGTAGCATAGCTTTCCACTTGAATTGGGGTCACTTTGCCGCGGTAGGTGGCATTTACAGTTTTGATTAAAAATGTGCACTAAGAACCTCAATTTTTTTCATATATTCCATGTTAGCAGAAACGTTGTTCCAAAAAATTCTTATGTTCTCTTTGACTGTTTTTTAGTGTCTTTAGAATGCTACTGATATTGTATTGTTTGCAAAGCTTTTGCTGCCACAAAAGTGTGCACCTATACGTTTATTCTTCAAAATGAATGTGCTAACCAGATTTTGTATTTAGATAGATATGAGATCCATAGATAGATCAGATAGATAGATATGAGATCCATAGATAGATCAGATAGATAGATATGAGATAGATAGATAGATATGAGATAGATAGATTATGAAAATAGATATGATAGATATAGATAGATAGATATGGGTAGATAGATAGATAGATAGAAAAAATGAAAATAGATAGTTTAGATAGATAGTGAAATAAGAAGATAGATAGGAGTAGATGATAGATAGATAGATATATATGAGAATAGGATAGATGGATATAGATAGATAAAAGCAGATAGATAGAAAAAAGATAAGAAATAATAAAAGAAAAAGATATGAGATAGATAGATAGATATGGAATAGGTGGATAGATAGGATAGATAAGAATTTGAATTCAACAAAAGATGGAATTTTTAAAAAAGAAAATAGATAGAAAAGATAGATAGATATGAGATAGATAGTAATATGAGATAGGATAGACAAAAAAATAGATTAGATAAAGATAGATAGGATAGTATAGATTGGGAATTTGATATGATTAATTTTATCCCACAAATCTGCAAAAAAAAAAGCTGCATATTCAGAAAACTTTTGTTTGATTCTGAAGGCTAAAAATGGCCTGGCCCCAATGGATGGAGCAGCTTTTGGATAGAATCTGATATAAATCGATCCTGATTCTTTGTGATAACATTTACCTCTAAGCAACTAATCATTTAGCATTTCAATGTAACAACAGGGTGAGGTTTACAGCATTTTCTTACTTTGCTTTGACATGTACCTTGTCATAAACTTGTAAGTAAAGGATTAGGGACCTTAGGCTAGTACTACAATGAAACCTCTTGTACTGCTTCTGACTGATTTTAACCTCTTAATGGAACACAACCATCAGGATTTTTTGTTTTTACATATTGACAAGCAATACGCGGCTATTATATGGATTTACTTTTTCAAATTTGAGAGTCATTTCTGGTCGGTTCTGGTCTGCGATTTCGAGACATTATCAGCAATAACCTGATATGTGTTAAGAACCCTCCTTTCCTCCTCCCCACTGCAGAAAAGGATGACCCTATGATCCTTTCATGTATTGCTTGTGATCTAGCAAAATCATATCTTTCCCTGTGTAGAGAACAATAGAGCAATCATTATCTAATATTTGTAATGAGATTATTACAGTCAGGCTGTTCACACGGCACGGGGGAAAGCTTTTCTTCGCGGTTTGTGGAGAAAAGCCCTCCCCCTTCACATAGGCATGTTTTTTGGACCGCCGGCAGTCTAAAAAGACGTCGGGCTGAAAATCCGTGCAGCGGGGACCGCTGCATGAATTTTCCATTAAGGTCCGTGTAAACGTTTTTCAGCCGGTTTGCAGCCGGTTTTCAAAACCGAGATCCGGCTGAAAAACCGTGCAGTGGGGACATGGCCTTAGCCTGCACCTCCATACAGAAGCTCTTTCTCATAGTTAGAGAAGGAAAATATTTTATCTGTCTCTTTTTTTGGATAGGACTGTCGAAATAAAAATAAAAATATTATCGAAAATAAAAAATAGTTTTCCAGAAATATTGGTTTTAACAAAAATATTCCTTCCCTATGGTAGTGTCCCTTTAAGGACTCAACTATTTTTTTTGGGGGGGGGTTCGTACTTCCCATCTCACCTTCCAAGAACCAGAACATTTTTTTATTTTTTGGCCCACATAGGCGGGTGAGGGCTTGTTTTTTTTCAAAATAGGATGTAATTTTAATGGTACTATTGACTGTTCTATATAATGTTCTATCTCTGTGGGTCAGAGTGTGAAAAAAATTCAATTGCATCCAATTCACTTTTCGACATACATGACATGTTCGCAGTATGCTGTGGGTCGGTACGATTCCAATGAGATCACATTTATTTAGTTTGCATTTTATTTGACTACTTTTATAAAAATTCTGAAGCCAACTCCTTTTATTTCTCCACTGGGATAGCTGTGTGGTGGATTATTGTTTGCAGGGCACAATCTAGTTTTTATTGGTATCAATTTGAAGTGTTTGCGACTTTTGATCTTTTTACAATTTTTCTGGGAGGAGAAATGACCAAAAAACAACATTTCTGAACTTGGCTGTTTTTAATTTACCGTGTGGGATAAATAACATGATATTGCGATAGATCAGACTCTGGAATACTTATTTTGTTTCTTTTTAATATGGGATAAGGTTTGTTTTTTTTTTTTTTTTTTTTTAAAGTTTAGCATTTTTGAAAAACATTTTTCATAGTTGATTGCTTATTCTATGTACTGTAGAGTGTTGGCTTGTTATGCATCTTCTATTGCACTCTGTATTAGGAGAACAAACATGGCAGCTACAGAGGCCCTCATGAGGTCTCCACCTGCTGTGGCAAACAATAGAGGCCAGTCGGGGCCACAGCTGACTGCACCCCCATCTTTAATCATTTAGATGGTGTGTGCCGTTTACCACAGCATCTACACACTCACATGCTGGGAAGAGAGCTGCCTCTGATCCCTGCTGCTGGTGACGGGTGCAGGCGGATACAGCCCGTGTGGAGCCGGCTCAGAGAGATGGCTCACTACATTCCCCCTTAGCAGCTGTATAATGGATAAAGCAGCCAAGGTGTGTAAAGGGGTTAACTATCGAGTATCAGCTGCAGTGCACAGATTTACAAGCAATTTAATGTATTCTTCTAGAACATGTAACTAAGTCTTGGGTCTACTTTAGGACCACCAGAGATCAGAATGGTAGATCCTCTGCTTGGTGCCAAAAGAGTGCCAGCCATGCAGTGCCTACCATAACAATATCAGCCATACAATGCCCACCATAACAGTGCCAGCCATACAGTGCTCACCATAACAGTGCCAGTCATACACTGCCCACGAAAATAGTGCCAGCTACACAGTGTTCACTATAACAGTGCCAACCATGCATACAGTGCCCACAATAACAGCAGCAGCCATACAGTGCCCACCATAACAGTGCCAGCCATACAGTGTCCATCATAACAGGGCTAGCCATACAGTGTCCACCATAACAGTGCCAGCCAAACAGTGTTCACCATAACAGTATCAGCCATACTGTGCACACCACAACAGTGCCAGCCATACAGTGCCAGCTGTGCAGTGTCCACCATAACAGTGCCAGTCATACAGTGCATATCATAACAGTGCCAGCTACACAGTGTTCACCATAACAGTATCAGCCATACTGTGTCCACCATAACAGTGCCAGCCCTACGCTGCCTATCATAACAGTGCCAGCTACACAGTGTTCACCATAACAGTGCCAGCCATACACTGCCCACAATAACAGTGCCAGCTACACAGTGTCCATCATAACAGGGCTAGCCATACAGTGTCCACCATAACAAAAGCAGCCATACACTGCCCACCAAAACAGTGCCAGCAATAAAGTGAACCCCATAACAGTGCCAGTCGTAATGTCTTGGGAATAAAGACTGAATAGGGCAAGGGAAAGTGCAAACTGACACACCAGTTACCTGTTGGTATATAAACAGTAAAAGGTCAAAAGCTGAATTGTGAGCATCGTCCCACCATACAGTGCCCACCATAACAGTGCCAGCCATACAGTGCCCATCATGCAGTGGCCTCCATAACATTGCCAGGCATACAGTGCCCACCATAACACGGCCATCAGTGGAATGCCTCTGTCAAAAGATGGATTATTAGTTACTGAAGTATGAGGAGAAAGACAACGCATGTTTGTGTCCTGATGGCTGGGGGCCACACAGAAGGGCCTTGGGGCCGCATGTTGTACACTTCTGCTTTAGGCGGCATCTGTAGCTAAATAGTTAAAATGAATTTAAAAATTTGTAAAAAAAAACACTACAGAAAGTCTCACTGTAGCCTAAATTCGAAGACAAAGAAAACTAAATGGCAAACATCATTCATGTGAACCATTATAATGTTATCTTGGATGCTTGCTTCTGTGACAATGTCTGTACACTAACGCCTCCTAGTGGCTGATCTCGGTTATACCAATCTGTTATAAGAATCAGTCATATTTTGAGACATAACTACTGCGGTGCCTCAGGACACAATATTTTCCACGTTTTTATGTTAAATAAGGTCCTATATCGGTTTAGTATTTCCCTTATTTTTTTTTCTTCTTCATGTTGCTTAAATTGGTCACTTTTTTTGGGGCCCAGAAAATAAAAATTTTGAAACAAAGGGTTCAACATCAATGGTCATCTGAATATTAATATTGTATACGGGGGGACCCAAGGGGTAAGGGGTTTTAAATTCATAAAAAAAAAATGTATTTTTTAAAACGGAAAAAGGGGAAAGGGGGCTCCGAAACCCTGCTGACCAAATACCGTCAGTTCCACTGCCAAAAAGACCCCTACTCCAGTGACAAAGGGATTAGTTTTTTGTATAAGTGGGATAGCCAGGGGACCCCGAGAGAACTTTTTAAATAGGAAATCAATATTATTTATGGCACTACCCCTTTCATAATAAATACAAATGTGATGGGCACTACCCGGGACACCAACACAGCAGCGCCCCAAGCACTGAGAAACAATATGCTACAACATGCACCCTTTATTTTTGTTTTAAAATGGATTATACCACCAATGGTAAAAGGTTCACCATGATAAGGATGGAAGAACCATAAAGTCACCCCCACTTTATACATGAAAAGTCAAAAAGTCATCTACAAAAAAAAATGTACATTAAACCAAAGACCTATAAGACATATGAAGAATAAATAAAATAAGCTTCATATTTAAGTAAAACCTGTACCCTTTACATATACAGTAAATTAGAGCTGGTTCACATTTACATCAGTGCTCCATTTAGAACTTCCATCGCAGAGGTGAGACCAGACCTGTTCTTCAACAAAAAAAACCAAAACAATCCAATACAAATAATCCAAAAAAAAAACCCAAAATTTTATTTTTGGGTCCCAGAATAAGGGAAATGAAAACAAGCAACTTTGCAATTGGATGCACTTGAAAAAGCGTCTTGTTTACAGTCTTTATTTCGTTTGTGAAAAACCTGTTCCCCAGTGTGGGTGGGATTCCTCCTCCTTTCTTTCTTTGGCTGAGGCTTAAAAATTTAACATTCTGTCTGGCCCCCGTTTTCCCCGGGAGCTTGCTTCCTGCCTCCTCACTCCGAAAAAGGGGCCAGCAAAAAATTTCACTGTAACAGTAACAGCAGCTCTTCTAAAATCAGAAAACAGCAGAAAGTGTTCGGTCCAATTGCTGTTGTAAACAAAAAAAGGAACAGATCTTGCGCTCTAATAGTTCATGAAGACTGGATTCAACTGTAACAAACCTCCCTGTGAAGGAAAAAGAATCAGTGCCTAGTTCATAGAAACGGGAAATAACAAACAGCTCTTACAAAATAATGTGGGGGAGGGAAACACAGTGACATGTGGACTCAGACGGGAAAGGGGGAGGGGGGAGAAGGGACTAGTGCATCCCCTCCCACTTTCTCAAACAAAAACACTGACTTGGGGAGCATGAACTGAAAGGGGGGGGTGAGAACCCCCCTTTAGTTAAGAAAACCCCGCGGGGGGGGGAAAAAAAACCCCGGATTTGAGGGGGAAAAAACTGAAGTACAATGAAATACACGAACGTGAAACATCCCCCTTTAAAATTGAAAGTCAACGCAATGGAAAACACAATACTTAAATGGGCCCCATAAAATTTAAGAAAACCCCCAAAAAAACTAAATTATAACCATAAATGAATAATATAAGCATCAAAGATGTTTTACAAAGTGGATACAGGATAAAAACATGTAATACCTAACCCAGGATAAGACTGGTGGAAGAAATGGGCCAAAAGATGGACATGCTGCCCCAACGCACATTTTCCCTTAAAAAAGGGGAAACAAAATTCAATCAAATTTTGGAATTTCCCTTTCCTTTTTAAAAAATTCACCCCAAAATTTGTGATATTTTAGTCAGTATCATTTACAAAAAAAAAAAAAGTTTGCATGAAGTAACATCTCCCCTTTTAAGGTTTTCCCCTTTCCCCAACACTTTTTACCGTCACTCTTCCCCATTTTAAAAAAAATTTGCATCTTTTGAGCATTTATAGCATATCCTATAACACTGTGTACGTGTAAGCATCTCCTTCGTATTTTCCTCATATGAAGAGACTTATTTATAAAATTTAAAAAATAGAACCGCTTTTTCATGTCTGTTTTTTTATAACAAATATTGCAAATGCGGGGGAAAAAAGTTTTTAAATCCACTAAACTTCCTTATGAATCAATCAATTTCCCTACAAAAAAAACAGAAAGAGTAGTCACAGGTAAGGGGAGTAGACTAAAAAAGCCTATAACAGCATCAGACACACTCCATGTTGGACTGAAGTTATTTGAGCCCCCCAGAGAGATTTATTAGGGCCCTTCTCCTATCTGTACAGGGGTTGTATTGTTTCGTGAAGTTAGGGTCTGTGGTCGGCCTCAAGTTTGACAAGCCAACCTTTGGAAACGTGGGGGATTGGCTGCCTGTGCAGTTTTTCCCCAATTATAGCTATAGGAGTTCTGGATATAACGGAGTGCAAACAAAATATAATTCCCCCCTATGCCCCCCAAAAGGAAAATTTTAAACCATCTGTGCTCCCTAATTTAATTATAAGTTATTTTTTTTTTTTTTAGAGCACCCCTTTATTCCAGGCGCTTCAATTGAGGGGGGTACTAAATGACATAGGTCAAACAAGTACAAAAGGGGCAATAATGACAAGTACAAGGAGAGAGGGCCCCGCCCCAGGGCTTACATTACAGGGGGAAAGGGGGGAAGAGACAAAGGTGGGGGAAGGGTTTTTGGGGTGGATAGGGCAACGGGGGTTTTTTGGTTATACGATCCTGAAGACATGGGTTTTCAGGTTACCTTTCAGGCTAGTGAGAGTGGGGGAGAGTCTGAGGTGTTGGGGCAGTGAGTTCCAGAGTGTGGGGGAAGCACGGGAGAAGTCTTGGAGACGGTTGTGTGATGAGCTGATAAGAGGAGAGCAGAGGAGGTCCTGTGAGGAGCGGAGATTGCGAGAGGGGAGGTATCTGGAGATTAAGGCAGATATGTATGGAGGGGAGAGGTTATGGAGAGCCTTGTAGGTCAAGGTTACTAACTTGAACTGGATTTGCTGGGCAATTGGCAGCCAGTGAAAGGATTGGGCAAGTGGAGAGAGGTGAATCAGGCGGGCAGCAGAGTTAAAGGGTTTTTTGCCACGATGTAATGTTGACGTGGGATCCTCCAAAATGGGTATTTAATCACTTTTCTAAATATATGTGATTACAAAAATTGCAGCCTAAGAGAGCTAAAGGCTGCCTTACCTGCTGCCCTTAGTTACTTAAAAGCTTGCACTAGATACGACCTGACCTGGCCGGGCTTGCGCAGATCACACTGCTTATCTGATGAGAGGGAGCTGAAGAAGCTTTCAAGGCACCGGGTAGAAATATATTGTCTTTTGTATACAGAATCCACTAGTTGTAGTGTGATTCTCTGAGTAGATCCCTGCTTTATCTGATGACAGGGAACATGAAGGAGCTTTCAAGAGGCTGAAGAAGCTTTCAAGCTGCTGTGGAGAAAGCTGTTGTCGTTTGTATACAGAATCCACTAGTTGTAGTTTGATTATTTGAGTGAACATTTCACACGATCCCTTATGCATGGCTCTGTGCTATGGCTGTGTCTCTCGCTCTCTTAGCTCAGCGTGGCTTTGTTTACGTTTGCTTCTTAGCAGATAAGGCACATCCTGGCAAAACCCCTTTAAGGATGGATTGGAGGGGAGGGAGGGTGCTAGATGGGAGCCCACAGAGAAGGATGTTGCAATAGATTAGGCGTGAGATGACGAGGGTGTGCACAAGCATTTTTGTGCTTTCGAAGTCAAGTAGTGAGCAGATACGGGAGATATTTTTTAGGTGGAGGCGGCAGGCAGAGGTGAGGGTTTGGATGTGCGGTTTGAAGGACAGATTGGAGTCAAAGGTTATCCCAAGGCAGCGGAAGCTGTGAAGCTGGTGAGAGTGTAGCCATTAACTGTGATAGATAGATAAGGTGGAGGGATAGAGTGGAATGGTGGGAATTGGATAAATTCGTTTTTCTCCACGTTCAGTTTTAGAGACGTGAGGAGGAAGATGAAGGTGGATATGGACAATAGACAGTCAGGGATCCGGGAGAGTAGAGAGGTGACATCTGGGCCAGAGATGTAAAGTTGGGTGTCGTCCGCATACAGGTGGGATTGAAAGTCATGTGATGCTGTGAGCTGACCCAGACCAAGAGTGTAGATAGAGAAGAGTAGTGGCCCAGGACAGACCCCTGGGGGACACCAACAGAGAGCGGGCGGAGGGAGGAGGTGGTGCAAGAGTGAGAGACGCTGAATGTCCACTCAGTGAGGTATGAGGAGATCCAGGAAAGGGCCAAATCCGTGATGCCGAGGGAGTAGAGGATTTGTAGCAGGAGGGAATGGTCAACAGCAGGGGCGTAACTTTGGTTCAAAAAGTGGGGGGGGGGGGATTTTCCCTCTCATCCCCTATCTTCCTATCCCTCCCTTCTTCACTTGCATTCCCTTTCCCTTTCCCTCCCTTTCCTCTCTCCCCTCCTCTCCCTGCAGTGATGCGGCCCCCTCTAACCCAGCTAAAAGGTCTGAGGGAGTGCTGTGAGAATCCCCCACAAGTCCGGGCGGAGTCCTTATGGCAAACACTTTTGGTGCAATCTGTAAGGTTATGAGTGGCTCTCTAATTACTGAAGTTTAGAGCCGGACTGGGATTAAAAAGCAGCCCTGACAATGAAACCGAACCAGCCCCCCTATAATATTTCCCCCTCTACATGGAAATAAAAAATGTTGTGCAATGCAGCAAATTTCGCTTAATCCCTTCAATCCCCCATCACTGCTCCATTAAATTTGTTATATACACAACAGAATGAGGAAAATAAAGGAACACAATCGCACTGTACTCCTAGGAATCACTTATGTCACATACTGTACCCCAAAATGTATTTTATTGCATACCATACAACAGAAATGACATCACTCACTGCACCCCAGAAATTAATTATATTATACATGGTAGCCCCAGAAATTACATTACTAACTACACCTTAGAAATGAATTGCACATTGTACTCAATAAATAATATAATTCATTATACCCCAAAAATGTATTATATTACACATTGAACCCTAGAAATTAATTACAATACTCATTATACCCCATACATTACATCACACCATACCCCAGAGATTACATTACACTGTACCCTAGAGAGGACTTTACACATTGTAACCCCCAGATTACATTACACACCATACATGAGAGATGACATTACACTGTACTCCAGCGAGTACATTACATTACTCACTGTACCCCAGAGATTACATTACACACCTTACCCCAGAGATTACATTACACACCGCACCCAAAAGATTACATTACACACCATACCCCAGAGATTACATTACACCCCATACATCAGAGATTCCATTACTCACTGTACCCCAGAGATTACATTACACTGTACCCAAGAGATTACATTACTCACTAGAGATTACTACATAACCCATTGTACCCCAGATATTAGTTTACACACCATACCCCAGATATTACTGCATTATTCATACATAAGAGATTACATTACACACTGTATCCCAGAGATTACATTACATTACTCACTGTACCCCAGAGATTACATTACACAGTGTATCCCAGAGATTACATTACATTACTCACTGTACCCCAGGGATTAAATTACTCACTGTACCCTAGAGATTACTATGTTACCCACTGTACCCCAGAGATTAGTTTACACACCATACCCCAGATATTACTGCATTATTCACCGTACCCTAGAGATTACATTAAACACCATACCCCAGATATTACGACATTATTCACCGTACCCCAGAGATTACTACATTACACACTGTACAACAGAGATTATATTACACCATACCCCAGAGATTATTACATTACACTACTACATTACTGTACCCCAGAGACTACATTAGAAAAGGTACCCCAGAAATTGTGTGTGTATATATACATATATTAAACACAGACACACTACACACTTAGGGTGGGTTCACTTGACAGTTTTCGGCACTGACAGTGTAGTTTGCTTGTTGGAAATTTGGCACATGCAAAAGCAGAATTCCGACGAGCAAACAACGAGCAGACTGCCCAGGTAGATTTCTGCCTCCTATCCTTTAGTGCTGTTAGTGTGTAAAACGCCTCGAAGAATTATTTGTAGGCGCTGACAGTACACACCGAAAATACTCGAGTAAAATAAGTGTTAACTAAACGACAACACAGATTTTACATTGTGTATAAAGTCAATTTCCTGTCGGATCAGATGCCGGTTCTGAGGCAGATCCAGCACTGAATCCGGCCCAGAATCAGCATTCATATCTTCTGTGTGAACGTGCCCTTAAGGTATGTCCACATGGCGTATAGCGGGGCGTACTGTGCGCTCTGCTATCAGCCGGGTGTTTTAGAAGTACACGCTGGTAAGTCCATACTTCTAAAATGCTGCGGGGCTGGCCCCATTCACTTTCATTTTCCCCTACGCGTAAGTGCAGGGAAGAAGTGACATGGCTAGACAAATGGCTGTACAGTATATACACATTTCACATATACTGTACATACCCTACTCACATGCACATACAACGCCTAACACCCTTGTCCCCTCTTTTCCTATCTCCTATAGTCTAGTGTAGTTGGCATTTGGCAAGAGCTTCTCTTTTTTCTCTAATGAGAGCTGAGCATAGGGGAAGTGGTATACAATGGGAGGGAAAGATACAGCCCCAGATACAGAGCGTGCTGGACTGTGAGCAGCATTATTCTTGGTGAAACAGCCCCTGCTGACTCCTGCTCTACCAATCAGTGCTGCACTCACTCTGCACTGACACTTGAGGCTGCTGCCTACTCTGTCCCCCCAAGATGCACAGAAATATAGGAGGCAAAGTGTTAACTTCTTCCTCCTCTGTGCTCTGCTCTCCCCACTTGCTGTATTTTCATGCTTCATATGGATTATTTTTTATTGAAGTGGCTAAAAAGTGGGGGGACCGTCCCCAACCCAGAAAAAAGTGGGGGGACCAGTCCCCTCCGTACCCCCCTAAAGTTACACCTATGGTCGACAGTGTCAAAGGTAGAGGACAGGTCTAAGAGTATAAGGACAGAGTAGTGGCATGAGGCTTTGGCAGTTACTAGGTAATACTGACTTTGGTTAGGTCGGTTCCAGTAGAGTGGTGGGGTCGGAAGCCAGACTACAGTGGGTCAAGGAGAGAGTTGGTGGAGAGATGGGAGGGCAGCTGAAGATGGACATGCTGCTCAAGGAGTTTTGAGGCGAATGGAAGCAGTGAGATGGGGAGATAGTTGGACACTGTGTTCCCCTTGAGATGAAATAATCTGCACTGTATCCCCTAGAAATTAATCACAATCTCCATTACTTCCCTCCTCCAAAATGAAATACTACATGGAAACCCATCGAAATGTAGCCCACCTCCAATTCCAGTGCTACACTCTTTGGAGGAGGCTATAGCCCATTACTCTCTCTGCTAACTGTCTGTCTGTGGTGTTGCCCCGTGTGCAGTGTTTTGGCTTTTTTTTTACTTCCTGTTCAGTCCTTCTACAGGTGCTTCTCAAAAATTAGAATATCAGCCAAAAGTTGTATTTTTCAGTGATTCATATCAAAAAGTGAAACTCATCTATCACATAGAGTTGTTACAAACAGAATTAACTTTTTCAAGTGTTTATTTCTGTTAATCTTGATGATTATGGCTTACAATCAAGGAAACCCCAAAAGTCATTATCTCAGAAAATTTGAATAATGAACCCAAACAAACTGCAAAGGCTTCCTGAGCATTTTAAAAGGTCCCTTAGTGTGGTTCAGTAGGCGACACAATCATGGGGAAGATTGCTGACTTGACAGATGTCCAGAAGGCAATCATTGACACACTACACAAGGAGGGTAAGCTACAAAAGGTCAATGCTAAAGAAGCTGGCTGTTCACAGATTGCTGTATCAAAGCATATTAATGAAAGGTTGAGTGGAAGAAAAAAGTGTGGTAGAAAAAGGTGCACAGGCCACCAGTATAACCGCAGCCTTGATAGGATTGTTAAGAAAAGGCCATTCAAAAAATTAATGGAGATTCAAAAGGAGTGGACTGCTGCTGGAGTCATTGCTTCAAGGGCCATCACACACAGACATATCCAGGACATGGGCTACAGGTGTCTCATTCCATGTGTCAAGCCACTCATGACCAATAGACAATGCCAGAAGCTTCTTACCTGAGCCAAGGAGAAAATGAACCAGACTGTTGCTCTGTGGTTCAAGGTGTTGTTTTCAGATGAAAGTAAATCTTGCATTTTATTTGGAAATCAAGGTCTGGAGGAAGAGTGGAGAGATGCCCAATCCAAGCTGCTTGAGGTCTAGTGTGAAGTTTCCACAATCACTGATGGTTTGGGGAGCCATGTCATCTGCTGGTGTAGGTCCACTGTGTTTTATCAAGACCAAAGTCAGTGCAGCCGACTACCAGGAAATTTTAGAGCACTTCATGCTTCCCTCTGCCGACAAACTTTTTCCTGCTGGAATTTTAATTTTCCAGCAGGACTTGGCACCTGCCCACACCGCCAAAATTACCAATACCTGGTTTAATAACCACAGTATCACTGTGCTTGATTGGCCAGAAAACTCACCAGACCTTAACCCCATAGAGACCTTAACCCCATTGTCAAGAGGAAGGTGAGAGACACCAGACCCAATAATGTAGATGAGCTGAATGCTGCTATCAAAGCAACCTGGGCGTCTATAACACCTCTGCTGTAAGCCATAATCATGAGTTTCACTTTTTGAATTACTGAAAAAAAAAATTTTTGGCTGATATTCCAATTTATTGAGAAGCACCTGTATATCAGAAAGACTGTGATTGTGGAAGGCTATGTGTGAAACAGATCAATTAAGAAAGCACAAGAGGCTTTCACCAACAAGTACCCAGGAACAAAACCACCAGCTAAACATTGAATTCAGAGTCTAATTCGGAAATGGCCCTGTCGCAAACATGAACAAACCGAGGCCTCCATCATTCTGGACTGCTGAAGTCCTGCCCAAAATTCAGCAGCGGATTTCAAGTAGCCCCCAAAAGTCAACTCAAGGATTGTCCCAGCAAGTTGGTGTATCACAAATGACGTGTCAGTAAGGGCTGAAATCTCTGAACCCCAGACCAGACGTGTGCGCAGGAACAAAAAGAGCTAAACACGTAAATGAATGAAAAGTGAAAACTGGTTGCTGATTTACATTGCAAGGCTCAGTGAGTCACCTCAGAATAGAGGAGTGCTACATCCAATAGAGGCCTCTGGAGAGTTATTTTCCCATAAGCTTTTTTTGATGCATATACTCAGTGAGGTGTAAAAGGTGATTAAATCCTCACACATGGTGCCTCTCCCCAATGAGATACATTGCCCCTTCTGAGCCACACTCACCTCTCACACAACCAGCCAGAAGGCTCTACTCTGCACTGATGAGGGACAAACACTCCAAAACAGCTGTCTGCAGATGAACTTAACTGACTTGAACCCTTTTTACATTGTAAGGCTCAGTGAGTCACACGTGAAATGAGGAATTCTACATCCAATAGATGGTGCTGAAGAGTTCGGCTCTCTTTCCATTAACCTTTGTTATACGATTGCTGATGGACATTTGGACACATTGCTGGACTTCATGATGGATCCTGGTTTCATTTATCAGGTCACATAAATTCCCAGAATACGAGGAACTGGTCCACAGAAAATCCCCATTTGACTCACGAAACACCACTTCATGCTTGGTGCAGTGTCAAGAATTGGTTCTTCATATCAACTGTGAATATTGCAGTTTACTTGGACATCTTTGAACAGCTTTACGACTAACACTAGAAGAAAAAATGTCCTGCTTTTACCAACAAAATGGGGCAACATGTGAAATCTCCTGCAGCTCATTGACCTGGGTTCATGAACTGTTTATGGAGGAGCACATTATGAGCCGGTTATTTTTACATTTCACTCTTGCCACCCTGCATAATCCACATCGTACCCTCAACGAAACTGATTATAAACCAAAATGTTTGTGCAACCAAAATGTATTATAATGCATAGCGTGCCCCCTTGAAATTAATTATGACCACTGCTGTGCCCAGAAAACTATTTCTATACTGAAAATGTAATATGCCAAGTGCCCATTCAAGTTAACATTTAATAGAATGAATTATAATTCCCACTGTGCCTCCTCCTTAAAATGAGATGTAATCCACACTATGCCTCCTGAAATGATATATAGTGCATAACGTGACCCCCTGAAATGTAATGCAAACTGTGCCCCCTTAAATGAGCTGTAGTCCCCATAATTTCTCCTGAAATTAATTATGACCATCATTGTGCTCCTTGAAATGAGTACTTCTGGTAATACACACCTGTCCCTGTTTTTCATCTATAGCTGCTGGTCTGGCCTATGCTGGACAGAACTGACTTGGAGAAATGACAGAGAGAGAGAGCTAAATGCGGGGACATGGGGCTAAGGACTCTCTTATACCCACCACCATTTGTTTACTTAAAGGGGTTTTCTCACCATGCAGTTTCACAGAGCCACAGCCATCTTCAGACACTTAATGTTCAGACTGTGGGTGGGTCTATAGCTGTGATTGGAGATCAGCTCCGCTATCCCTAGCAATTCATGTTACAGTGATATGACTACAGGAGGTTTATAAATGTATTGCAGAAAGCTACAAAGCTCTAAGGGTTGACGTTTGTCAGTAACTTAGATAAACAAGCTCCTGTGCTAGTGATAAGACTCAGCAGGAAGTGACTCGCCAAGACCAGACAGGGCTGCTGGAGCAATGATATAGAGAAAGTGCAGAAAGAGGTTGTTGGTAACCTAAAGAATCTTGTGTACACAAATAGTAGATAAAATCTCCTTTATCTATGTAACAAAGCAAAATCAGAACAGCAAAGTGTTTGGTAACAGTCTGCACTTACATTAGCCTGTTTAAAGCTAATCATTGTAGTAAGAAAACCACTTTAATTATACTTGCATCTTAATCTGTGTTGGACTGGGGTGCCTGGGGTCCACCATTAGTGTTGGCTCTTGGGGTCCATTCTACAGCTACTGTACATGACCTCACATGCCTTTTGCTTTCTGCCTCATTTTTCTCCATGAAAAAAAGCCCATGCCTGTTATTCCCTGGAACCCACCAGAGGTTTCCTCTACTTTTGTCACAATCCGCAGGTTATCGTGCCTCTGTCTAGCCTGCAACATGCCCTTTGACCTTGGGGGCTGCTGTTTTGTATCTATTCAGTGTTTTCTGCCTTCCAGAACACTTGCTTTCAGCACGGTCAGAGCTGCCGCCCATCATTCTGTTTAGTAGAGCTATATAGCCCTGCAACTTCCAAAGCCTGAGATGCAACCTGGGTCATTGCACTATGCCTCAAGCCCTCCATGTTCCTGACTCTGTGTTTCTGATTCCATGTTCCTGCTGACCCAAGTCCTGCCTCTCTTTCCTGCCTGCCCGGATTCTTGCCTATCTCCTACTTCAAGTCTGCTAGTACCTGAAGTCCAAAACTCTTGTATGGTATCCTGTCCTGATATCTGCATCCCGCACAAGTCTGCTGTGTCTCCCAGTCCAACACTGGTTGCCTCCTGGCCATCTGTACATGGGGCCAGTAGTAAATGGAGCCCAATGTCATCCTAAGAGAAGCTACTGTCTATTAGATTGGTGCTTCTCAGCTCCAGGCCTCAAGGCCCACCAACAGGTCGTGTTTTATGATATCCCTAGTATTGCAAGGGTTGCTATAATATTTGTCAGTGCTTCCTATGGGATATCCTGAAAACATGACGTGTTGGAGGGCCTTGAGGACTGGAGTTGAGGAGCATTGTATTAGATTACATGTAAGAGCCTAATTTAATGACTTTTATAACTCACAATTGGTGGTGATTACAGACATAGGGTAGCTCTATGATTAGCTATTGGATAACAAAGGGCTCATATATTATTCTTGCAAAGGGGCGCATTGTTGTTTCTATCCAAGTCCACATAGGATAACTCAGAGGAAATAAGTGACATGATTTTCCTTTTTGTATAGAACTTACTGCATATTGGCAACTCCAACTCCTCGTATGACTCACAAACGATTTTATTGTACAACATATTCTAACACTAGATTGCACATCACTACCATAATAAAAGAAACCTGGGTAATAAAGTTTTCTAATTTGTCAATTAACCTAAGCAGCCTCACGATACCACAGGCATTTAATAACACTACAAGAGTAAAGTCAATTTGTGACATTTATAGCCCTATTTTATCCCCAAGACCTCTTGCACCGATCCTGTGTGGTGCAGAGTCCTTACTACAGAACACATAGGTGCTCTAATCTTATATTGGAGCATATTTCTGTAACATGGCAGGCAATGGTACATAGCATGATCGTTTATCTCACACAGGGTTAGTATCAGAGGCGTAACTTGAAGCTCCTGGGCCCTAGTACAAAAAAGTGAAATGGGCCCCCCACTACCATGTGACAGCTACAATGCTGGTATCTCCTTATGTGGCAGAAGGGCTTTTGGGCCTCAGACTGCTGGGCCCGGTAGCAACTGCTACCTCTGCTACCATACGGCCAGGGCTGTATTTATAGGTCGTGCTGCCCTAGGCACTAAACCCTAATACGCCCCTATTAACTAATTAGCATACCACGCCCCTTTCATATTATGACACACCCCTTTACAAAAGCCACGCCCTCTATGACCATGTAACGGCCCAAGAAGAAAGCTAACTGAAGGGTTTGCCGTCACCCAGCTTTCCTAGATGTTGGAGAACCTATTCAGCTTACAGGATAGACTGGAGATGCCACCACCCCTTGCCTGCACCTAAACCATTAGACTTCAACCAATAAAAGCCACACTGCAGCTTAAAGGGAATATGTCACCAATATTTTATTTATCAAATCCAAACCCTGCTCTATATTCCTTTCTTCTTTGACATTTTTATTTTCTGATTGTAGATTTCTTAGTTTGGTCGTCTGTATATGAGTAAGATCTATGACCGACATTCTCACCCAGAGCAACAAATCAGACTTCATTTTTCCAGAATGTTCTAAGAAATGAAGGCGGTGGTGGTGGTGGTGCGGGGGAGGGGGGGCAGGGAAGACACTGGGGCCCCTGCCTTCACAGTGGACAGGTCTCATAGTTAGATGGAAGGTCTAATAAGATTATATAGGTGAGATGGCCAGGGGATCAGACAGCATGAGGCTACTCTCCCACAGTGTCTTTTTGATGCGTTTGTTAATGTGTGTAAAAAGGCGCGGTGATTAATACTGTACATTGCTGCTGTGCAAAAATCGTGATTTTACTGTGATTTTTGTGCAGCAATGTACAGCATCAATTTTTGTGCCGACCTGTTCCTCTTCTGAAATCCTCCTGGGCCTCCCTTGGTTGCAAGACCATGCTCCTACCTTAGACTGGAACACGGGCAAAATTATCCATTGGGGTCCCACGTGCCACTCGCGATGCTTGCCTGTACTTCGTCCAGCTCTACGGCCCACCTCTGTAAAGTCTATGAAGCCTATTCCAGGTATGCCCACTCCGTAC
Organism: Phyllomedusa bahiana; assembly: GCA_025379985.1. Classification (NCBI taxonomy): domain Eukaryota; kingdom Metazoa; phylum Chordata; class Amphibia; order Anura; family Hylidae; genus Phyllomedusa; species Phyllomedusa bahiana. The sequence goes on along the minus strand of JAODAL010018661.1, from coordinate 17,520 downwards.
CAGGATCTAGCCTACGTCTTTTCCGAAAGACAGGCCGAAAGCCTTCCTCCGCATCGGCCGTTCGACTGTCCTATTGACCTGCAACCCGGTAGTACTCCTCTCCGAGGCAGAGTCTATTCTCTTTCTATCCCGGAGACTAAGGCGATGTCGGAATATATCCAGGAGAATCTCCGTAAAGACTTCATACGCAAGTCTTCCTCGCCTGCGGGGGTCGGTTTCTTCCTTGTGGAAAAGAAAGATGGTACACTCCGGCCCTGTATCGATTATCGGGGACTTAACAAAATCACTATAAAAAATTGATACCCCCTGCCTCTGATCTCATCTCAGAGCTTCTTGATCGCCTGCGTGGCGCAAGAATTTTTTCCAAGTTGGACTTACGTGGAGCATACAACTTGATTCATATCCGGGAAGGCGAAGAGTGGAAGACGGCCTTTAATACCCGAGATGGTGATTTTGAATATCTCATCATGCCTTTTGGCCTCTGCAACGCTCCGGCGGTGTTCCAGAATTTCATCAATGAGATCTTCCGCGATCTCCTCTACATCTGTGTCATCGTCTACCTAGATGAAATCTTAATCTTCTCTCCTGATCTGGAAACTCACCGCCGCCACATCTGCCAGGTGCTCAAACGTCTCAGTGACCACCAGTTATATGCCAAACTGGAGAAATGCCTGTTTGAACGCACCTCGTTGCCCTTGCTGTCTGCAGTCTTACAGTGGCCTCAACTAGTGGGCCTTCGCTCTATCCAACGCTTTCTGGGGTTTGCAAATTATTGCCGACAGTTAGTCCTGCATTTCTCCACGCTTGTGGCCCCGCTGTTGGCCCTTACGAAGAAAAGTGCCTTCCCTAAATCCTGGCCTTCAGAAGCCCAAGAAGCCTTTGATCGCCTTAAGTCAGCGTTTGTGTCTGCTCCCGTTCTGTTTCGCCCGGACCCGCAGCGTCCGTTCGTCCTAGAAGTGGACGCCTCCTCAGTAGGTGCAGGCGCTGTCCTCCTACAGAAGACCTCCTCTGGGAAACTGCGTACTTGCGGCTTCTTCTCTAAAACCTTCACCCCAGCCGAACGAAATTACACGATCGGTGATCGCGAACTACTGGCCATAAAGTTAGCCCTAGAAGAATGGCGGCACTTGCTGGAGGGGGCTCACCATCCCATCAAGATCTTCACCGATCACAAAAACCTTCTTTATCTCCAGTCTGCTCAACGACTGAATCCTCGACAAGCCAGGTGGTCACTCTTTTTCGCCCGCTTTGATTTTCTCCTGCACTTTCAGGCCAGCTGAGAAGAATGTCAGAGCAGATGCCCTCTCTAGATCCTCGGACACTGTGGGCCTAGAGCCACCTCTGCAGTACATAATTCCTCCTGAACGTCTCCTCACGGCAGCCCCCGTGGATCTTCGAAATCTACCTCCTGGGAAGACCTACGTTCGCTCTGCCATGCGGCCTCGAATCCTGAGTGGGGACACTCCTCATGAACAACTGGTCATCCTGGAGTCCAAAAGTCCCTGCAATTAATCTCTCGCTACTATAGGTGGCCCACCCTCGCTCAAGATGTTAGAGACTTTGTCCTGGCCTGTACCTCCTGTGCCCATAATAAAGTCCCTCGTCTCAGACCCGCAGGTCTGCTTCAGCCTCTTCCGGTGCCAGAAAGACCTTGGTCGCATGTAGCCATGAACTTTGTTACGGACCTCCCAGCCTCCTCTGGAAACATGGTCATTTGGGTGGTGACAGATAGATTCTCGAAGATGGCTCACTTTGTTCCTCTGCCCAGGTTGCCTTCTGCCCCCCAGTTGGCCCAGCACTTCTTTCTCCACATTTTTCGGCTACATAGGCTCCCATTGCATATCGTCTTGGATAGGGGGTCCAGTTTGTGTCGAAATTCTGGCGGGCTCTGTGTGGTCAGTTGCAGGTTCAGCTAGACATCTCCAGCTAGACATCTAGTCTGCTTACCACCCTCAAACTAACGGGCAGGTAGAGAGGGTCAACCAAGTTTTAGGTACTGTGGCCGGGCGACCTTAGGCGGTCGCATGGTGCTGCCACTCGATGGGGTACGTCAGGGAACCTGGTAGAAACGTGCCACCGAGGGCATGGTCTCGGTGGGGGAAGCCAGGTGTTGTCGGTCAGCAACATTAGGTTGCTGACACTCATATGTAGTATGGTTGATGTCCAGCCATTATGGGGTGGCTTTCCCGGAACAGCTGCAGTTTGGAGGGTGGCTGTTCACACATTCCCATGTTCCCAAGTTCCAGTTCCGGGATTTACCAGGCCTATAAAAGCCTGGTATGCTGGGTTATCTGGGGGTGTGGTCAACTGCTGTTTGGAGAAGCAGTGGAGCTGGTGAGAGGAGGCTCTGAACCCTCAGAGGCTTGAGGAAGCTGAAACCAGTGGAGGCTGGTGACATGATTGCTGGTGGTGCTGGAGGTAGATCCAGACCACAGGTTAGAGAGGAATACAATATATGTTAGTTAGTGGCCAGACGGCCTAGATGTTTGTGTTTTTCGTGCTGTACATTCTCCTGTGCCTAAATAAAACTGGTTGAGGCCAGTTTTAAACGGAAGACCTGTGTCAGAGTGCCATCTGTCTTACCAAGGACGGCGATCCTGCGAGCTGAATGACCCCCGGGCCGAGCCAAGATGGCGGCCGAAGGCATGTGAGATGTTACAATTGGTGGAGGATGTGGCATTATTGGCACTAACAGGCAAGATTGGTGCAGTGCACAAAACCGTGCAGGAAGATATTCAAAAGTACATAGGACTGCTGAAATTTACATAGGACTGCTGAATGTTACCTATGTGAGCAAGGGTTTTTCTAAAAAGAGACACACCCTCAAACAGGCTGAGTTCTGTAGGGTGAGAGACTGTGTGTGCAGTGGAGGAGGACAAACCCAGGTATACAGTTTGTGCTATTTAAAAGACTGTGTTGCTACCTGAAATTGTTTTGTTTGGCCATGGAGGAACTCCTTGCCCAGCTGAAGCAGTCCATGAAGGAGTCTGAGCAGCTGACTGCCACCATGCGGGAGGAAAATAAAAGGCTCCAAGCACAGCTAAAGACCGAGAAAGAGGCTGTGTCACCAAGAGAGACTGCGCAAGATGATGTGAGAGCCCGACGTGCTGTACAGAGGGCAATGTGGAAGATGACTGCAGAGGAAGATGTGGAGGCCTTCCTTACAGCGTTTGAGCGAGTGGCAGTAAGCGAGAGGCTACCTCCAGAGCAGTGGGCAGATGTCCTGGCGCCCTATCTGACTGGCAGAACCCAGAGGGTGTACTGTGATTTATCCCTGCAGGACAGTAGAAACTACTCCAAACTTAAGATGGCGATTGTGGAGTGTCTGGGGTTAACAAGGACTGTTGATGTCCAGGAGGATACAAAGCCAGAAGTGGGAAAATGTGTTGCTATAGGCAACCAACCTGAGGACTGCCGGAGCGGATGTCCTGTGGCCAGGAGGCCGTAACACCCATCGAAGAAGGGGTCTACTTCGGAAGAGATGAAGTTGCCCAGGGACCTGTGTCCTGCCGTTGCCGTGGGCAACCGCCTTCCTCCGCAGGAGCCATGTTGGAGATGCCACAGAGTGGAGAGATGTGCTCCTGACTGCCCTCTCAGGAGGAGGCCAGAGAGGTCAAAGCTGCAAGCCCTGGAGCTTCAGGTGAATGGAGCCTCACCCCAGGCTGACCTGGATAGTCAGCAGCAGATATCCAGACTGAGCCCAGACATCAAATCTGGTAAGACTGCTCCAGTGGGGTTGGTTATGGGCTATGGGACTGTATATCTTATGCATGATATATGTGAGGTCTTGGCTGGGCTGGACGGAGGCCCAAATCTTCTTCCAAGCCAGAAGAGTCCTGAGAGCAGTGGACTTGCAGAGTCTGATGGACTCGGTTCCTTTCATGCAATGGTTTCTATTGAAAATGCTAACAATGAAGGAAATGTATCTGAGACTGTAATCAATAGCTATGTCACACAGCCTGAGCAGCGGGAAGTTAGCTGGGTGTTAGCTCCAGTTATTGTGCCCCTGTGTGAACAAGCTACAGCTTTAGAGGAGAGCTGCTCAAGTACGCCCCTAGAGGTCGGGGTTAACAGTGCTAGGAATATTGCAGAGGATGTGTGTTTTGTGGTGGATGGCCATCTGGAGAAATGGGTTAACTCTACAGACTCAGGTGGAGCTAATGTGGTTGCCCCTAGCAACAAGGTGTCCTCTGCATCTCCTGTTGTGAAAACTTGTGAGTATGAGTGCCAGGTAGCTGTGTGTAAAGTTTCTAGAGTCCAGTCAGTAAACGTGTTTACCCATGACCCTAGCGCACTGTGTGTACGGGATGGTAACGTGCAAGTTGCAGGTCTGTCCCTAGTGGTTATGGCTGGTAATAGCACAATGTGTGCAGGTGTGGTATGTCTGGGGGTTAATAGACTGGTGCGGTCAAAACGGTTCCCTGCAGAGCTGATGTGGTCGCCAGTAGCAATCAGGTGCGCTCTGCTGGTGGGGAAAAGGTGATTGAGTTGCCTGGTGTGAACACAGCCAGTGTGGTGCCTGGAAAGGAGAAGGCAAACCCTGGATATGAGGAGACTGAGTGTGAATGTGCTGGTTAGTTACCAAGGGGGAAAAACACTCTGTGAAGAGTCTCAGTTTCAGTGTGGGAGTGGATGCTGTAGTGTGTATGTGCTACAGAGTACTGATGATGCTGATTATGCAGATGGGAATGTTGGAAAACCTTGTGCAAAGAAAATGTGTGCCAAGGCAGATTTTGGGTGCAGCCCTGAGCAGGGTATTCCAGAGATGGAGCTTTGTGATGGAACTCCAGATTGTGATCCTGCAGGGAATGAAGAGAACAGTCGTGCTGGGACTAGAGATGGGCGAATTTCCCGAAATTCAGTTCGTTCACTTCGCCGGATTTCTCGGCAAAAAATAACTTCGTTCCGAATTACTTCGGGACGAATCACGTTAAAAAACAGCTATTTCCAGGCTGCACAGAGCCTGCAGGGTGCTGTAGAACGTTGTGCCATGCTTAAATATGCAGAGGGAGCTTGGTTTGGTCTTCATACAATGTTGTGTTTTAGTATGACACGCACATGACTGCCGCCGCTCTTAGAATCGCTTCACTATAAAATTCCCTGGGCACTTAAGAGGGCAAAACTGACCAAAAAACTGAAGGGGAATGTAGCCTGATAAAGTCATGGCAGCGACAGCTGGAAAAAAACAAGCTGAGGGCTCAGGTGGCAACAACAGTGACAGAGTGGCACAATGACATTCTGGAGGTGGCAAAATCAGGAGTAGGCCACAGAGTGGCACAATGACACAGTGTGTAGGTTACGGCAGCAGCCACAGCAGCAGCATGAGGTCAGACAGTGGCACAATGACAGTGTGTAGGTCACGGCAGCAGCCACAGCAGCAGCATGAGGTCAGACAGTGGCACAATGACAGTGTTTAGGTCACGGCAGCAGCCACAGCAGCAGCATGAGGTCAGGCAGTGGCACAATGACACAGTGTGTCGGTCACGCAGCAGCCACAGCAGCAGCATGAGGTCAGACAGTGGCAAAATGACAGAGTGTGTAGGTCACGGCATCAGCCACAGCAGCAGCATGAGGTCAGACAGTGGCACAATGACATTCTGGAGGTGGAAAAAACAGTAGTAGGCCACAGAGTGGCACAATGACAGAGAGTGGAGGTGACGGCGGCAGGAGCAACAGCATGAGGTCAGAGAGTGGCACAATGACACAGTGTGGAGGTCATGGCAGCAGCCACAGCAGCAGCATGAGGTCAGACAGTGGCACAATGACAGAGTGTGGAGGTGGGTGGCAATACCAGTCCCTGGTAAAGATGGTTGGTGGCAGATGGAGAAACTGTCAGCAGATGTGTGGCATCAGGCGGGTGGCGGCATCAGAATAGTGGCTGAGGCAGGTAGTTTGAACCCAGACTCATTTCTCACAGTTTGGGTGAGGCGTCATGGCTGATGTAGTCTGATGCCTAAGGCATTGGTGTGTGGAAATCCTGGCCCGATCCAATGCCTGATTCATCTTGACAAAGGTCAGTCGTTCCACATTTCCCGTGGACAAGCGGGTTCTCCTTGGGGTAACGATGGCCCCCGCCGCACTGAACACCCGCTCTAATGCCACACTACTGGTCGGGCAGGACAGCTTCTCCACTGCAAACTCGGCAAGTTGCGGCCACACATCCAGTTTGGCTGTCCAGTAGTCCAGCGGATCTTCTAACTGGGGTGGCAGAGTGCTTTCCAAGAAGGCCACCACCTGTTGGTTCAGGGTCTGCTCCAGGTCTTGCTGCTGCTGCTGCTGCTGCTGGCGACTGCCCTCCTCACTAGGCGGGTGAAGGAAGCTGCTCATCAGTGACTCCAGACTAGGTTGTTGCTGATGGAGCTGGTACTGCTCCGACCCCCCACCTTCCCCCGGCAGCTACGGCAGTAGTACGTGAGCGCTGAAGAACCCCCCCGGTCAGACCTGTCAGAGGCGGGACGATGCCGCACATAGGCAGCGGCCAACTGACTATGGAGGATTTCCCTATAGTATTTGAAGTTTTGTCCTCCTTCTCAATAGCTGGAAAAAGGCTCCCATTTTGGAACGGTATGCGAGGGTCCAATAGGGTGGAGAGCCAGAAGTCATCCCTTTGCCGGATGCTGACTATTCAGCTGTCACTAGCCAGGTAAATCAGCATGCTGCGGGCCATCTGCACAAGTGACTCCGAGGGGCTCCCTACCTCCATCTCCACTGTATACTGCCACGGTGCTTGCGGGTCATCTGCCTTCTCATCTCCATCTACCTCCTCCAGCTGCTCCTGCTCCTCCTCTCTTGTCACCTGGGTAGAAAATCCACTCATTTCACCAGACAATGCTTCTGCTCCAATGTCCTCCTCCTCCTCCTCCTCCTCCATTTCAGTCCCCACCGGACTCATGTGGCCGCGAGATGTAGTCGCCACGTCTCCAGTCCCCTGCCCAGACAGATTTTTCAGCATCTGTTCCAGGACATGAAGCAGTGGAATGACGTTATTCATCCCGTAGTCCTGGCGACTGACAAATAACGTGGCCTCCTCGAATGGCCTCAACAAACGGCAGGTGCCACGCATGAGCTGCCACTGGCTGACATCAAAGTTACACAGGGAGTACTCCTGTCCGCCTGGATCATCAAAAAATCATTAATGGCCTTTCTCTGTTCTGTTCCAACATGTGCAGGCTGGAATTCCAACGGTGGGAACATCGCATATCAGATGTGTTGGGGGGGGGGTTTTGCCGCTGCAACCGAGGAGGGTGTTCCTGGCTTTGTAGGAAGGGGATGAATTTGCATGCACAGTTTCCGGGCCATTTTCAAAAATCTTCTAAGATCGGGGGAAGCCTTTCAAAACCCTTTTCCCACAACCAATTGAACACCTGCGTCATGCGGGGCGCAGGGCCCAAATCTCTCCTCGGTGCAGCGCGGCCCCCAAATTCCCCCCCATTGTCCATCCCCGGGGGTTTCCCCGTTTTGGGCATTTGGCGCGGAAAAAGCCACACATCGATTTCTTGTGCCCGAAACGCGGAGCAGTTTTTCCCCCCCTGTGTGACTTCGTTTCGCTGAGGCAAGCCAGGTGTTTGAAAAGCGTGACAAACCCCTGTGCCTACACAAAGGGTTAATGATGGGGCATTTCTTTGGAGGGTTTGGGTGGGTTTGGGGGAGGGGGACATTGGCGCAGGAAACCAAAAGTTTTGACAACTGGGAGGAGAAAGCGGGGTCTCCCCGCCAAGTTGTTGGGTTTCTGCACCAACATATAACTAATAAATATAAACCCATAAACTATAAACAGCACATATATTTTTTTACAAAAAACAACTTTGATTAAAAGCCTCAATTTAAAACCCTTCGGGGGCAACTTTTTTTAACTTAAAAAAAAAATATATTGCTTGGTTTTTAGTAAGATTTTATGATATGCAGTTTTGTTTTTTGATAATAAGCCCTCAAGGGGTTAATGTTTTACCTTGGGGTTGTGAGTGCAGTTAAAAGGGGCAGGGGAAAATTGATGGCATGCCGGGGAAAAGGGGAAAAAGCTTTTTCCGAAACAAAACGCAACTAAAGTGTGCCTCGGACAACATCCAGCTCTTTAAAAATCTCCACCCTGGGAAATGCAAAAAGGATTTTAGACTGTAATACAACACTAAATACTTGCCCCATAATTTAAGTGCATATACCCGTGAGAATATTTGCATTTTGCAAATGTTTGAATATGCCCTCTATAAACGCAAAAAAGGAAAAAAAGTAACCCCAAAAAAAACATAACCCTAAATTCGTTTTAACCAAGCCTTTTTTTTATAATTGGGCGTACGCTAATAGGGGAGAATTTAGGGAAACTCCACCGGGAAGGCTTTAAATGGGGCCCAGTACTATATAAATAACGGCACCACTTGTTATTGGGAAAAGGGTTTTTTGGAAATCACCACAGCAAACAAACAACGCTTAATTTAAAACCCCCGGATGAAATTGCCCCAAAAGAATTGACAGCCACAAACTACTACTTTTTACATGTTACAATTGGGCCGTTTTCAACCTACACAATAAGAAAAAAATTGTAATTAACCCCTTTTCTTGTGATTATGCTACAGGGAAAAATTTTAATTTTTTTGGGGGAAAAAAGACCGTTTTTTGGGGGGTTTTTTGTTTCCCCCACGCAAAAAAACCCAAACCTTTAATTAACCCCTGGAAGAAAATTGCGCAAAAGAAATTAGGCCCGCTACTAAAAATACTTTGCTTTTTTAGCGGTTTAAAAATTGCGGGGTTTTTCTAAAACTACACAACAAAAAAAAAAAATGTAATTAACCTTTTGCTTTTTTAATTTTGGCAAAAAAAATTGGGATTTTTTTTGGCGTGAAAAAGATGGGTTTTTTTGGAAATCACCACACAGAAAAACAACGCTTTAAATTTAACCCCCTGGGGTGTTAAAAATTTCGCAAAAAAATTTTAGGGAGGCCCCCAAACTACTAGCTTTTTTATTTTGTTACAAATTTTCGTGTTTTCCCACCTCACAAACAAGAAAAAAATTGTAAATTTAACCTTTTTCTTTTTAATTAGCTAAAGGAAAAAATTTTAACTTTTTGGCGGTTTAAAAAGACGGTTTATTTTTTTTCCCCCACAGCAGGAGAAAAAACGCTTAATTTAAACCCCCGGATGTAAATTTGCCCCAAAAGAAAATTAGCAAACCACAAACTAAATACTTTTTTAGCATGTTACAATTTTCGTTTTTCTACCCCAACACAACAAAGAAAAAAAAAAAATTGGGGGGGGGAAAATTTCCTTTTTTCTTGTGAAAATTTTGCAAAAGGAAAAAAAAGTAAAAATTTGGGGTGGGGAAAAAGACGGTTAAAATTTTTTCCCCCCACCCGCAGAAAAACAAAAGCTTAATTTAAACCCCGGATGTAAATTGGCAAAAAATTGAGGACCAAAAAACTACTAAACTTTGTAGGTTTTTAAAAATTGCGTGTTTTTTAAACCCACACAACAAGAGAAAAAATTGTAAAATTTAAACCCCCCTTTTTTGTGAATTAAAAGGCAACAGGAAAAAATTGGGATTTTTTGGGGGGGAAAAAAAATGGTTTCTTGAGTCCAACCACATCAGAAAAACCCAAAGCTTAATTAAAACCCCGGATGTAAATTTTCGCAAAAAAAAAAGAGCAACCACAAACACTAGCTTTGTAATTTTTGGGTTTCAATTTTTTCGTGTTTTCCTTTCAGCCCACAACAAAAAAAAAATTGGAAAATTTAACCCTTTTTTGTTTAAAATTAAAGGGCCCCACCCAAAAATTTTTAAATTTTTTGGGGGGAAAAAACGGTTTAATTTTTTTTCACCACAGGGCACAAAAACAACGCTTAAATTTAACCCGGTTTAAAATTTTTTCAAAAGAAAAGTCAGCCACAAACACTAAACTTTTTAGCCTTTTCAATTTGCGGTTTTCTTTTCGCTTAAAACAACAAGAGAAAAAATTTTTAATTAACCTTTTCTTTTGAAATTTTGCTACAGGAAAAATTTTAATTTTTGGGGGTGAAAAAGACGGTTTTTTTTTTTGTCACCAAAAGCAGAAAAACAACGCTTTAAAAAACCCCCGATGTAAATTGGGGCAAAAAAATTTAAAAAGGCCCCCAAAAATACTGTTTGTAGCGTGTTAAAAATTGCGTTTTTTTTTTACGCAAAACCCAAAACCCAAAAAAAATTTAATTAAAACCCTTTTCTTTGAATTTTGCTACAGGAAAATTGTAATTTTTTTGGCCCGGGGGGAAAAAAACGGTTTATTTTTGTCACCACAGCAGGAGAACAAAAGCTTTTTTAACCCCTGGGGTGTAAAAAATTTCCAAAAGAAAAAATTTAGCACCACAAACAAAAGCTTTTACAAAGTTACAAATGCGTGGTTTTTTTAAAGCTTTCACAACAAAGAAAAAATTTTAATTAACCTTCACTTGTGAATTACCCACAGGAAAATTTTTTTTTTTGGGGGTTTAAAAAGACGGTTTATTTTTGGGCACCACAGCAAAAAACAACGCTTAAAATTTAAACCCCGGGGGAAAAAAGGGACAAAAAAAAATTTAGCCCACAAACTACTACTTTTTACGTGTTTCAATTTCCCTGTTTTCCAAACCCACAAACAAAGAAAAAAATTAAATTTAAACCTTTTGCTTTTTTGAATTAGGCCATTTTCCCAAAAGCTTTAAAAAGGGGGCCCTATTTTGGTCCGTAAATTTGCCCGAAGTGGGGGCCCCCTTTCGGGGCCCCCAAACGGCCCAGTCCAAAACCGGGAAATTTACAGTTCCATAATAACCAAAGGGTTACGTCTCCTTTTCAAACCCCCCCCCGGGGAAACGGCCCGGGCGGGGAGATAATTGACATGTCACCAAACAAACGCGTTTTACACCCGCTAGGGGAGGGGATTTTCCCAAGGGCCGGCGGGAAATGGGGGGCCCCCCCCCCTTCCCTTCCCCCCCCTCCCCCCCCCAAAACCCCCGGGGCCCCAAAGGGGGTTTTGCGGGGGGAAATTACGTCCCCCCAGTTAAGCCGTGTGAACCTAGCCTTACTACAGGAAAATTTTAAATTTTTTTTGGGGGGAAAAAACGTTTTCTTGGAGTCCGCAATTAAACAAAAAAGGCCCTTTGGGAAAAAAAACTAACTCACGGTTTTGTTTTTATTTTTGGGTTTCTTTAAAACCTTTTGCATTTTTAGCATGCATATTCAAAAAAATTTGTAAAACATGCTAAAATTCATCACAGTATATGCACTTAAATTATGACCAGTACTTAAGCTGTTGTAATACGTGGACACAAATCCTTATACCAGTTCCATGGTGGAGATATTAATAGAGCTGATGTTGTACTAGCTGCACATCTTTTTAGGTGCGACGTTTCAGAAAGACATTTTCCTTTCTCCAGGACAATGCTCACTCAATGTTCCATGCACCTATTTAACTGTACTCAACAATCCAGGTGAACATTACCCCTTGAGAGGCTCTCTATCCTAAAACATACATGAAGCGCCGGACCCGTCGAAAAGTCTGGGGGAGGCGCCGTCATGACCCGCGCACGAGCAGGGACTTGCGGCCGTGACGTCGGGAAAGGGGAGGGGCAAACGGGCCGGAGCAGCCGCAGCGGGAGGAAATGTTCCTCAGTTGCGCGGCGTGCATCTAGCGAGTGGCCGCACGCCCGAACACTCCATCCTGCCTGACTACAGAAATCATGGCTGAGGTACGTAGCTGCTGAAGGACAGCGCGCCTGCGGGGGCCGCCAACGCGCGGGCGATACTGGCTGCATGGGGAAGTGAGCGCCCGCTGGGTGAGAGCGCCCGTGGGACGGTGGAGAACCCGGTAGAAGGTCCGGGCGGCGGCGAGGCCCTCCTCAGAGGCTTAGCCCTGATGTCACGCGTTAGAGCCCCCCGCACCCGAAGGAGCCCCTCCGGGGGACCCCCCGGTCAGGGGGGGTTTTCGTGATTTTCTCGCGCGCGCCCCTCCCGGGCCCGGAAGGAATCCAGCCGGCGGGGGGTTCAGGGGGGAACCCAATCGCGGTGCCGAGCACTGCGGTCGGTGGTAGTCGCCTCTTCAGGCGGTGCGGGGGGGGGTTTGCGGCAGACCGACCGTGCGAGCCCGGGGTGCTGCCATCCGTGAGGTAACAGAGCCGGGCAGGAGATGTGGGAACGCCGGGCAGGGGTCGGCTGGCCCTTCCAAACCTTTTGGGATGGGAGGCTTGCGGAGGGCGACAGGGTTCGCCTGCGAGTCACCCGCCCCCCGGCGGGTGGGCTCAGGGGGTTCAGCCGGTGCGTCGGCGGAGGGTGATGTCCCCGGTTTCAGTGATCCAAATTTCCAAAGGTGGGGGGTTCACTCGCGGGGTAGGGGAGATTTGGGGACGGGGCTGGATTTCCCTTGGGCGGCTGGCGGGTCCAAGCCCCCGCGCAGTGGTGAGTATGCGTCGTCCTCTAGTTTTCATATTTAAATGGGGGGTGTTGGGGGACCAGGAGCAGTGATTTTAGGGGGGGCAGGATAGCGGGGGGGCCCTCGGGGGTAGAAGTGGCGGAGTTCGGGCGTTGCGAGCTCGTGAAGGAGTTATCGGCGGTTGGGTGGGTGGGAGTCGGGCGGTTCGGGATCCCGTCACGGCTTGGGTGCAGCCGGAGTTACCGGCGGGAGGGTTCAGGGGGGGGCCCGGCGGTGGTTTCAGCGATTGGAAATGGGGCCGTGGATGAGGGGGGAGGGGGAAAAAAGAGGGGGGAGATGATGGGGTTTTCCTTGGAACAGAGCAAAGGGGGAGGTATTCTGCTTCGAGGGCCCACTGGGGCTCATGAAGCGGAGGGTGAAAAATTTTTGGAAGGACGAGTATTTGGAGATTTTTTCATGCCCCCTTGGAGAAATTTAACCTGGATAAGGTTAAGAAGGGGAAAAAAAGGAGGACGGGGAAAAAAGCCGGTGGCGGTAAATTCCTCAAACTTTTACAAACGGCTGCGGGCTTTCGAAAATTTCGGCTAGTGTGGTAGGGGAGAAGGGCCGGAAAATTGCTCTGCGCTTTTTGGGAATTTTTGGACCTATTGGGGGGGCTCATGGGTCTATGGGGGCAGGGCGGGTTGCGTTACATGCGCATTTTCGCCAGGGGAAGGCGTTGCCCAATATTCGGGGGCCTGGGAATTGGCTCTGGTTGGGGTGATGACGCCTACGAGGGGGGGGCAGCCCTTTGGGGGGGGGCCCGGGCTCCCCCGGCCCAGGGGAATACCAACTCCGGGTATGGGAGTTCGGAACGGGGGGAGGTCAAAAGTTTTAAATGCGGCTTTTAATGACGGCCAATAAATATGGAGTATTTGCAGTTTTAAAGCACGTTGCCCCGTGTGGGCCGGTACCTCTCAGGGGCGCAAATTTTTTTAAGAAGGTGGGGGAAAGGGGGACTAAAAATGCCAGGGGGCGGACCCCGGGTGAAGGTCCAAGAGATGGAGCCATTTTAAAGGTAGAAAACGGAAAAAGGGGGCGGCGGTTTTGTTATGCGAAGGGTTTTGAGGGGTTTTTTTGGGGTTTCCGGCACCGGATCACCGGGTTTCCCGGTTCCTTGGGAATCTCAAATCGGTTTTACAACCCCGGGGGGTGGGGGAGGAAAAGTTGGTAAGGGGGTGGCATTGGGGAAGGATGGGGGGTTCCTTTTCGGTCCCCCCCCCTTTAGGGTTTGATTGTTCCCCATTGGGGTTGGTGCCCAAAAAAGACCGAATAATTCGGCTGATACACCATTTTCTTTCCCCGAAGGTCTGGTGAACGTGGGACCCCTTCGGTCATTTCAGTTGTTTTACAGTCGTTTGATGCCGCGTTGCTTTTGGGTTGGGTTTGGGGGGCAGAGGGGCGTTAAGGGGCAAAAAAACGATGGGGAAAATCCGCGTTTCGTTTGCTGCCGGTTCATCCAGAGAGTCTGGGGTTTTTTGGGGTTTTTTAGGGAAGGGTTTTTCTTGATCGTTTTCTTCCTATGGGTTGTTCCATATCAGCCATATTTTGGGGCCCTTTTGCTCTTTTTGGAGGGGGTGGAAAGGGGAGGGGGCAGGGTGCAGTTGGTCAACACTATTTGGGATGACTTCTTCTGCTTTGGGCCCCGGCGGATTCGGAAATTTGTGGGTCATTGTTGTGTCCTTTGGTGGGTGCACCCGTTTGGGGTTCCGTTGGCCAGAGAAAGGGGTGGGGCAACCACTTTTTTGATTTTCCTTGGTTTTCATGTTCCGTGTTGATGGAATGTTTTGGCCAGTGAGAAGCTGGTTCTTTGCGGAAAATGGTTTTGGGCCTCCCTTTTTGAGGAGGTTCAGTTAAGGGAAATTGCAGTCCTTTTGGGGCAAATTGAACTTCGTTTGTGGATAATCCCGATGGGGGGGAGTTCTGTGGGCGGCTGGGGGGGCGACCGCGGGGGTTCGGGCCGCCCATTTTGGGGTCTAAAAGGGAACTTGGGGGATTTTTTTGGTGGGGACGAGTTTCTGAGCCATTACAAGGGCGTCCAAAATTATAGGAGACGGGTTTTCCCCAATTCGGACATGGATATTTTCACGGAGCTGTGGGGGGTCAGGTTTCGGAGCGTTCGGGGGGGGGTTGGTGTTGGGGACGGGCCTATGGGGAAACGAGCCGGATGGGGGAAGAATCTGGGGTTATTGGGTTAATTCCCGATTGTGGTGGCGGTGGAACGTGGGGAACTGCTTTGGGACCGGGGGATTAGGTTTTTTCGCACAATAGGGGGTGGTTCAGGTCATCAACCTTGCCGCTTCGTCCCCCCGGTGATTTTGCCTGTTGCGGATTTCGTGTTAGGTGTTTTTTAGAATGCGATGTGGTAGCGGAACTGAGGGGTTTCTAATTCCCTTCGTTCCTCTTGTCTGCAGTGGGATCGTTCCGCACCTTGGTTCCGGGGGGCTGCGACAAGGGAAAACTGCCAGGTTGCTTTGGGGGCGGGTTTGGGGGGAGGAGGACACCTGATTCGAGGGTCTTGGCGGAAAAAACCCGGTCGCTATGAGGGGGCTTGGGGGGGGGTTGACTGGGTGGGGATTTATGGCGTGGCTCTTACTGATAGGGTGGGGGCCATGTTTGTTTTTGGCTTGGGGAAAAGAGGTTTGGCGGTGTCCGATGTCTGCTTCTTTGGGCTTTGGTTCTGGTTTTTAAACTGCGTCGTCGCCAGATGTTTCCAAGGATTTTGTTGGGGTCAGCATGGAGGGGGTTTTCGAGTGGAGAAGGGACTAAGGGTGGCCGTCCATGGTTTTTTTTTTGCTGGGGCGGTTTAAAGTCATCTGGTCGGGTGTGCAATATGCCTTTTATTGGGATTATTAGGCTGGCTTTTTATTTGCCTTTTTTGCGCCCTGCGTTTGGGGAATTGGGGCCCCCAGAAGGTAAACCCCGGGGGACTGTGGGGCAGATGTGGGGAGCCTTTGGGGACAGGGAAATTTTGGGGTTGGCGGGCTAAGACGGTAGGTTGGGTAAGGGGGGTAGGATTGTGTTGGGCGAGTGGGGGGTCAAAAGCATGTTGGTCGTTGTTTGGATGCTTTTTTTGGGAGAGGGGGTTAGTTCGGTTTCCCTTCTTTGTCACAAGGGGTTCCTTCTTATCGAAATATTTTCAGCAGTGTTTTGGGGAATGTTTGGCATCTTTGGGATTGGACCCGCGTAGTTTTTCCCCCCACTCTTTTAGAATAGGGGGGGGACGGAGGTTCTTGGGGTTGGCTCCGGAGATGGTCAAGAAAATTGGAGGTGGAAAGGGCCCTTTCAATCTGTATGGTGGTCTATTCCCGTGCTATCCCCTTTTTTCTTTTTGTTTTACTGGGGGCCCCCCTTTTTTCTGGGTTTCTGGGGCCCTTCGTTGCCCTTGGGAAGCGGGGGGCGGACGTAGGCCGGACGGAAGACACGGGGTTTTTCCCGTGAGGTTCCATCCTCGGGGGATTGGCCGGAGAGGCATGTTGTGGTCCAAATTTGGCGGGGGCCTTCGTTTTTCCGCGCTGGGTACCCCCCACAGGTTTTGGTTTGCATTGGGGGGAACACCCCGGTTTGAGGAAGGTCGGGTTGATCAGGGAATTAACGGATTTATTGAAAAAAATGGGGGTGTTTACAAAAAAGGGGGCGTGTGGGCAGACATGGGTATCGAATTTGGGGGGGCAATTTTGGGCCCGAATAAGGCCGGGGAAAACGAATAGGGAGGTTCGTTTTTTGGCCCCCCCCCGGGAAAGGCGGAGTGGTGGTGCCCATCGGGTTTTTGGAATCCGGGGAAGGTAATTTTTGGGGCAGGACGAGTGCACCTCAAAAGCAGGGGGTTTGGACAGTGGGTTGGGCCTACAGGAAGGAATTGAGCGGGCTTTGGGGGGGGGTGGGGGGGTTTACATACAGGGGTGGCAGGTTTGGGGTCCCTTGGCTTAGGGGCCTTGGAGTTGGGAACAAATTGTGCGAGGGATCAGAAGGAGGTTTATTCCCTCAATTGAGTGGATTCGTTTGGTTGGGGAAGGTGGGGTCCTTTTGGGTAAAATCCCCGGGAGTCGGGAGTTTGGTTTTTGCCATTAACATGGTTTTGGTGCCCTTTGAGCCCGGGTTGCGGCAGGGTAATGGTTGGGGAATGTATGGTTCGCCAGATCTCTTGTCCAAGGGGCCCCGCCCCCAAATTTTGGTTTTGGGGTGGTATTAAGTAACTGGAAAAAGGGGTTGTGTCTGTAAGTTCTTTACAGATTATGGGTATTTTTTTGGGGTGGGTTTTTTTCATAATGTTTTTGGCTATGTTTTTTATATGTTTTATTGTTTATGTAATTTTAATAAAATGGCTGCTGTGGGCCCAAAATAATCCTGTGTTGTCCCTGTTTGTTTCCTTTAAAAGGGGGGGAGTTTCTAATTTGGGGGGGGGGGACAACCTGGGTTTAAAATTGCTTGGGACGTGGGATGGGGGGGTAAGGTTATTAGTTACATGGGGGACGGACTTGCGTTGCGAAGGGTCATCATACAAAAAATACTATAAACAACACATTTTTTTCTTACAAAAAAAAACGTAGATTAAAAGCCTCATTAAGACCCTTCGGGGTCAACTTTTCTAACCTAGAAAAAAAAAATATATGTGCTTGTTTATAGATATTTTTTATATGCAGTTGTTTTAGATAGTGAGCCCTCAGGGTTAAGTTTACCCGGGTTTTGAGTGCAGTTAAAAAATGCTGGAACATTGAGTGCGCATCCCTGAGAAAGGAAAATGTCTTTTCCGAAACGTCGCAACTAAAGCTGTGCGCTCGTGTTTTCTACGCTACACAAGAGAAAAAATTGTAATTAACCTTTGCTTGTGAATTATGCTACAGGAAAATTTTAATTTTTGGCGGTGAAAAGACAGTTTTCTTGGAATCTTTTTTTATTAGAAAAAATAAAACTTAAGCCAAACATAACAATTGTCAAAAGATTAAAAAAAAATCCAAAAAAATGTTAACAAAAGTAAGCCTACCGGCATAAAAACCCAAAGTCCACTTTTAGGGGTCAAACATCACGAAATAAAGGTTGGGCCCCCCGGCAAACTGAAAATTCCCCCCTTCCGGGCAAAAATAAACACAACAAAAATTTCACCCCGTTT